>JAZKJV010005767.1:0-199096 GCA_037367405.1 Ottelia alismoides
TTCGCTCAAAGCTCCGGTGAAAGTAGATCTAAGCTGTGGAAAAAGCTACAGCAACAAGAGGCGGATGGCCTCCTGGATCACACCGAACAGAGAAGGAGGTTTTCGCTTGAGCCAGGAACCTGTGCTGTCACCGGAGGTGGGGCGAGCTCGCTCTTTCCTAACCAAGAATGGAGGATGAAGAGGAAGTGGGGCGACGGTGGGGTATTTGAAGGGGGAGTTTGGGAGATGTGGTGGTGTTCGACGGTTTTTTGCGGGGGTGATATGGAGTGCGGTAGAGGGGATTATGGATGGAGTGGATTCTTGTAAGGGTGACGGAAGAATAGGGATTCATCGTGGAATGGTTGGAAGGTGGAGAGGATGGAAGTTGTGGTCGGGAGAATAGAAAGGGGGTGGTGGTATCGCAAGATGGAGATCATGGGAGAGAAGGGGCGATCAGAGAAGGAAGAAGGGGTCTCGGCCGTTGCCATGCCATTTGTTTGTGGGTGGTAAGGGCTAGTGACACGGTATTCGATGATGTAATCCTTTATGAGTTTCTTCATGTCTCTATTCACAAAATGGCTACCCCCATCGTATATCAACCCAAACCTAGAAATGATGTGATCTCTGATAAATTTACAGACTGTCTTGCTATCAGTGGCTCGGGTCAGGATAGCCTCCACTCACCTTGACAAATAATCCACCACAAGAAGGATATATTCAAAACCATGGCTAAATAGGAATGGGCCCATGAAGTCGATACCCCAGACGTCAAAGACATCACAAATGATGACATGCTACATTGGCATCTCATCCTTGGAACCAACGGTTCCTCCCATTCGCTGACATATTGGGCATGACTTCGCAAAGGTGAGAGCATCGCGATATAGAGTTGGCCATATAATCCACATTGTAGTACTTTCCTTGCGGTCCTCTTACCAGAATGGTGTCCTCCTGCCTCTAGACTATGGCAGTACGGACAAATATTCCTCCTGAGGAATACACCTCCTCCACACATAATCCGATCCTTTAAAGAAAAGGATCAGATCCTCCCAATGGTAATGTCTCGCATCCGACTTGAGTCAGTCTATGCTGCTCTTGGGCCAATCTTTGGGAACTTTCTTGGATATAAGATACTTCACTATATTGGCGTACCATGGGAGTGAGTCGATAACAAAATCGACTCATCTGGAAGGAGTCTTGAATTGGTGTATTATCAGAAGTATCATGAATTTCGAGACAGGAGAGGTGATCAGCCACTACGTTATTCTTTCCAGGTTTATCTCTAATGTCCAAGTCAAATTCCTATATAAGTAAAATCCATCTAAGAAGACACGCCTTCACGTACTTCTTTTCCATTAAGTATTGTAGTGTTGTATGATCTGTGAACACAATCACCTTAGATCCAATGAGATGGGATCTGAACTTATCTAAGGAGAACACTACTACAAGCATCTCCTTTTCGGTAACTGTATAGTTACGCTGAGTGGGGTCAAGTACATTGCTTGGGTAGTGTATAGCGAATAGGATACCATCCTGCTGTTTAACCCCAAATCGGTGATCTTAAGTTCCACACAAGGCGGGAACTCAGTCGCTGAATCGACCACACGAAATTCGGATTAAAACAACAATTAACCCACAACAATTAAATCAAACAATGAATGTAAATGTGCGGAGTTAAAATTTATTATAACTCTACAACAAGATGTGTATAGGTGCAAGTATTGTAGAGGTCGAACACAGGGAGCAGACAGGTAGAACGGGGCACAAGTGCACAAAAATGTGTGTGTTGTGATTAAGTGCCTATGATGCTAATTTTTTGTGGGTTTTTAATTTTATATTTTTTATTTAATTTTTGTTTTTATAATTTTGTATTTTGATTTTTTTGATTTTCTGATTTTTTATATTTTATATTTATAATTTTCTATTTTCTTTTTCTATATTGGAAAATAAAGACAATGTAATAAAAGAGACAAAGAGGTATTTATCAAAATAGATAAAAGTATCCAAAAATATGAAAATAAAGTCTTTTTGGTCTTTTTCTACTTTTTTACTGTTTTTGTGATTTTTGGGTAATTTTTAGAATGTTTTTGATATTTTTAATTAATAAAATAAAGCAAACAGTGGCAAAAATACAAGGCTGAAACTAAAATGGAGAAATCAAATAGAAATCAGTGACAAAAATTCTCCAAATTAATTTTCACTTAAAGATAATCAAACAAAGAAAATTCAGGAAAAGAAAACACTATTTTTGGATTTTTTATGGATTTTATAAATTTTTATGAAGGTTTTTAGAGTTTTGCAATTTTTTGGAGTTTGGTTTTATATTTTTTTATGATTTTTGGCTGGGAGTTAAAACAAACTAAAAGACACAAAATATATTTTTTTGGGATTTTTCTGGAGTGGTTTTATATTTTTTAGTGATTTTCTAATGCAAACAGTGCTAAAAATGACTATTTTTGAATTTTTAATAATAATAAAATGCAATAATTACGAAAAATTAAAAAATATGATGATGAACTACTATGCAACAGGAGCTTAATCTGATTTTTGAGGATTTTTTGGGGTTTTATAGATGCATGCATAAAATTCAAGAAACATCAAGAAACTACACCCTGGAAAGGGTATTTTTGCAATTGAACAAAGGTCCAGGGGGCAAAACGAAATTTTCGCACAAAAATTTAAACTAAATGCAATGTTTTCTGTACTAAACTCAAATACCGAAAGCCGCAAGGGCTACCTCGCAATATTACCAAAGGCGCGTGCGTGCTAAGCACGTGCACCTGGTGAGGGTTTATCCGCAAAAAGCGAAAGTGCTGAGGGCTTATGTCTAAATATTACACAAATATTCTACAGAAGTTGAAAGATTGAGAACTAATATTTAATTAACAAAACTGGATGGGCTATGCTGCAAAATTCCCACCCAAACACATGGATCGGACGGTCGCTCGCTACTTACTTATCCACGTGTCGCATTCGGGGGCCGCGATACCCCTTGGATACGACGGCCCTGATTAAAAGGTTCGGCGGGCGATCAACGGCTGGAGGGCAGCGAAATCCGACGGCAGCTGGGGACTTGGAAGAACACACTTGATCGGACGGCCTCGGGCTAAGGTGGAAGAACGAGAGGATGAACTCGCCCTGTGCGAGCTTGAAATCGTTGCAGCTCGCTCCTCCCACGTCTCCAGGGGTTGCGGATGACCGCAATGGGTTCCTTCTTCAGCTGGTCTTCTCCTAGAGTCGCGAAAAGGGGCCGAAGGACCACGGGGCGGTGGCTCAACGGCTTGAGGTTGTTCCAGCGACCTGGAGCTGTTCTTGGGCAGAATCACGAGGTACAGGAGTCTTCCTTGGGTCCTGCAAGTCGCACGAAAACGCAACAGCCACAAAACTGCAGAACCCAGCGGTCATGGGCGGAAATAAAAGCGGAGTGGCGTGTATGAGGGTCGCCGGAGCTCAAGAGCTCCGGCTGGGTGTTCGTGGGTGGAATCTTTGTAAATGTAACCGATTAAACTACAAGAGGCATGCATGAAACGAAACCTAATGATAGCAGCTAAAAGAAACGAGAAGAAAAGAAACCAAACTCGACTCAAGCGGCTGTACTCCGCGAGACGAAATCGCCGGGAGCGAAGCTCCGGCGATGGGCGGAACCGGCCCTCCGACGCCTTGCCTGGCCTCGCGCGACCGAGCTGGAGATCCCCCTGTCACAGGGATCGATCCGGAGCTCGCCAACCAAGACCAAACAGGAGTCAAATGGGGTTCAAAGTGGAATGGGGTTTTTTGGGTGGTTTTTGAAAACATGGTCGAGGAGCTCTCTTCGAGGGCGTACCAGAGGTGGCACAGGCATCCAATCTCCGAGGCAATCAATGGGCGTGCAAGGTGGTATATCGAGGAGGAAAAGTCCTTCAGACATTGACACCAAAGGATGCAAGGTGCGCCCTCCAAAAAGGGGCAAAAACCTTGAAAAACGCATGTCTGACAATAGCCAGACCTCGGTCAGAGAGTTGACCGAGGTCAAACAAGGAAGAAATCTGGTTGGTCCACGTGGACCAACCAGAAAAAAAACCTTGGAGAAAAGATTTGTTAATTAGATTTAAAATAGGAGATGATTTTATTAATTTTTAGTTATAAAATAAAAAATGCTTATTATTTTATAAATTATTTTATTATGATTTTTATTTATTTTTATGAGACATATTTTTACAAGTTTGCATTTATACCCTTATAGGTATCTATATCTATATATTTAAGTATTTATTTTATTTAGGTATTTTATTTTTTATTTAGTATTTTATAAAATTATAGAATACTTTTATTTATACAAATATATTTTTATTTTATTTTTCTGATTTATTTTGTATATTTAATAAAATACAAGTATGTTTTATATAGGTATGTATATAGGTAATGTACCTATGTCTTTTATTTATAAGTATTTTATTTTTTGTTTTTATTTAGGTTTTTATTATTCTTTTAATGTACATAATTATTATAAGTATTATTTACAAGATTTAAAAATATAAAATAATATAAAAATAATAAATAAATAATAAATTGAATATTTTAATATGTACAAGTATACAATGGGGGTCCAAAAGTCAACTTTCAAACCGTAGCTCCGCCAAATGCGAAACCACCACCATTAATTAGATTATTTTCTTCTATATACAATTAAAAGTGAGTACGCTGCATTTGGAGTTTTTATTTGTGAGATACGGGTCTGGGAAGTTGGCATTCTGGATTTTTATTCAGACCATAACTTTTTATCTGTATATTATTTTTCTTTGAAATCAATTTTGTATTTTTCTTTATTAAATTATCTACAACTTTCATGTACAAAGTTTCTTTATTTGATGAACAAAAAGTGGAACCAAAAATAGGTCCCAAAATGAATAAAGAATGAATAAAATGTATAGGTATTTTATCTGTGTTTTGGCCCTTATCTCCCCCTACTTTATTCCTTGTCGACCTATTCATCAAGATGCCTAGGTCTCGGGGTTTCGGGTCATAAAATATTTACAATATTTTATTCTTTTTCTTTTCTTTTCTTTATTCTATAATTTTGGCACTAAAACCGCATTTTATACAATATTTACACACAGATGCATGAATGCTAAAATGCATGAATTCCGCCTATTTACACGCATTTACTAGGGTTTTTAAGGCCAAAATGATAGAATAAAGATGATGAAACGTGGATTCATCATCCCCCTATACTTGCCTTTGCTAGTCCCTAGCAAACACTTATGCAATAAGTGCAAAAAAGAAAAATAAAGAAAAGAAAAGAAGAAAGGTGGATTAATCTTGATTATCAAACTTGTCTTCACAAAATCAAAGTTTGGAGCTTAAGTAGGACCTTTGGAATTTTAGTGCGGGCGGAACCTTAATGAGAACCGTGTTTGAAATTCAACAGTCCTTGAGAATCCCAAAACTCTGTCCAAGTCTCCTCAATAGCCAGGTCAGAAATACTTCAACTCATACGCAAACTCTTACGACTATGAGTCTGACTCGTACAGTGTAAGTGATATGTAGCTCCCCACCTCAGAAGTGTCAAAGAGACAACCTCCCCCAACCTGGTAACTCTAATGCCTCGGTCTAGCAACTCTTTCCTCGAGAAGCGGGGTATTCCCTTCTAAGTTCAAGTGCAACCGGCTCAAGAAGAGGGGGAAGAAGTATAGACTTTTGGGAGCTCAACCAGTGTAGCTAAGTCTCCCGCTGCAAGCTTCATGAGATGTAATATGGATACCATAAGCTTTTGCTTTATTGGACTATATACACTCCGGTGGGGTTATTAAATTTTCAATCCGACCCACCACTTTTTTGGAGTTCTCTTTTCTTTTTTTCTTTTTTTTTTCTTTCTTTTTTTTTTTTTCAATTGCATCTGTACAACATATCTACATGGTGCAGCATATATACAAGAAATTTTCCTCTTGAGCCAGTAGACTATCCCTCTTTTGAAGCTTTATTGCAACCCACGGCTTCTGTCTTTAGCCTTCATCACCACTAGACCAAGTTGAGGTGCACTTCCTTCACTAGAAGAAGAAGAGAGGTTCCGCCTATAAGTACTACCCTCATATGCTACCCCAAGCCAAAGGAAACTGCCTCCTCACCACCTCATCCGTGGAGAGCTATGTGAAAGGTGCAGGTGTCCAAGTTAGGTCATTATCAACAAGAGTCGTGCGTGTGCTCCGAAATACTCTACTTAGGCAGTCAAGAATCCATTGAACCAAGTCCCGTGATCCTCAAAGAATTAAGTCAACTAGACCTGAAGTACCTCAAACCCAGTTCCTATAAGGTTCCTGTTATTAGGTAGATTTTAAGGTCCAATCAAGCTCCAATCTCCGGATTTTACTTAGACTTGTTCAACTATCAAACTCAATCCGAAAAATGCTAATGCTATGCAATGCAATGCAGAAAATATTTTTGTGATGCAATTTTCAAGATTTTGAACTTTTTATGGATTTTTTTTGAAAGATGATGCATGCGCATGCAGATGCAATTTTTTTAATTTTTTTTATTTTTTTTTCAGAAAGATTTTTCAAATGTTTTTGGATTTTAATTTTACAAATGTTTTTGGAATTTTTGAAAATAAAAAGATTTTGGCTGAAGAATAGGTGAAAATATGTACACGGGAGTGCTTCTTATATTTACAAGAAGTAGATTTTAAGAATTTACAAGGTAAGTGGTCAATTTATACATATATAGTGGATTTTGGTATGATGTGTATATTCCTCAAACTTATTTGAAAACAATTTACACACGGTTTTTGAAAACTATAGTCCAAAATAGTTTTTACAAACATTTTACACACATTTGAAAATCATTTTGCAAAGGTTTTCAAAACAGTATATATAGGTTTTTCAAATCATTTTTGCAACCATTTTTCAAACCATTTGCAAATCATTTTTCAAACATTTTTATTTCACACAAAGAAAATAAATTTTACAAACCACACATTTTACACAGGTTGAAAACATGAAACAAAATATTTTCAAAATAGTTTTCAATAGATGTTCACAAAGTTTTTCAAACTATTTTCAAACATTTTGCAAAAAACATTTTCACCTGATTTATTAATCAGTTGCTACAAAAAGAATTTGAGGAATAATCACATCTTTTATTAAGAACTTTTAATGAATTTTAAAGAATTTTTAGCCATATTTATTAAGAAAATACGAAAGTACGAGTTATGACTAAAGTATATACGCAGTATATACGACCCCCCTATACTTAGCTTGAGCTATGTCCTCATAGATCGGAGAGAAAAGAGAAGACATAACTCGTACTAAGTATAGGCAAGTCTAAAGAATAAATGAATGAATCAATGAGAAGTTGACCGTCCCCCCTATACTTAGGATCAAATAATCCTAAGTATAGCAGACTGTACACAAAGCAGGGAGGGTCAAGGGTGGGAATGAACAGATCGTACTCAGATTGTCTCCCCCTATACTTAGGGTAAGATATCCCTAAGTATAGACAAGAAGAGGAGACAACGGAGAGGATCGAAAAGAGTAGAAAACTCGGGGTGCACGCCCCCTATACTTAGGACAAAGTACGTCCTAAGTATGGAAAACTGTCTACAAGGGCGGCACCTTTTTGGTAGATGAAGAAGATAGAAGAGGAAAAGAAGAAAAGAAGAAAAGAAGAAAAGGAATCTGAAGATGGAAAGAAAGAGTGATATAGGAGAAGAGATCGGAGGATGTACAAACCACTCCCCCTATACTTAGGGTAAAAGACGCCCTAAGTATAGACAACAACAGGAGTGATCAGACGGAACGATAAAAGAGCACTCGGCTCGTCCACCCCCCTATACTTAGGACAAAGTACGTCCTAAGCAAGGCAGACACGAGAATGGGTGGACGAGCAATACGGTAGAGAGAACGAAGATGAACATAAGAGGATATACAACAGAGATGGATGTACAGAGGGTCAAGAAGGTAGAAAGCGAACCTTCTTGCGAGACCGCTGAGGAATGGATCTGGTGTGATGCAGGTCGACATCGGGGTCCACAGTGGACGGAATCCGATCAGGGTCGACAGAAAGTAGATCCTCAGGGGCCCTAGGGTGTGAAGGCACAGACGGGGTAGTGGAAGAAGTACGGCTAGGTCCGGCCTTGGGAGTCTCGCTGATATCAAAGTGAAATGGATGAACTCTTCATCATCGGGAAGTGGTGTACTCGGAGTCGTCCTGCGAGGTGTCATCCAGGTCAAAACCAAAAGGCACGAACTCATTGGTGGAAGTAGTTGAACTCTGGTCGTCCTCTATAATTTCAACTGGATCATCTTTTTCATCAAAAGGTCCGAATCTCTGAAGAAAAGCAACAAAATCAAATTCGGCCTTAGTCTCATCAGTATCTACATGGACAGGAACGGACTCATCAGTGGAAGTAGTCAAAGCATGTCCTTCCTGTATAGTCTCTATATCTGCCCTCCGCTCAATGGTATCAATCGTGTAGATCCCGCGGATGTCATCAACACAACGCCAAGTCCCAGAAGAAGGAACGTCGAGGTCCATGCTTTCCAAGTTTTCCTCAACCGGGAGGAATTCTCGGGTCTCAGTGGAATCCAATAGACAACAAAATTCTCTGATAGTATCATCAAGGTCATGGTCCTCGAGGTCAGCCAAGATAGGTGTGGTCACATCAGGTGCAGGTCTCTGGTCGGCAGTGGATGCGGTGATCACTGCTACGCCCTCGTCAGCAGGGCGGAAGCGAATCTCTCCTGATCCATAGTCGATAACGACCCTCGCAGAGGCAAGGAATGGTCGTCCCAGGATGATTGGAGAATGCTCCCCTGTGGAGTTCTCCATGGGCAACACGACAAAATCAACATTGTGGCTCGTGCCCTGAATCGATATGACGGCGTTTTCAAGGATACCCTTCGGCCTCTTTATTGATCCATCAGCAAACTGTACGATCATCCTGGTCTTCTTGAGAGGCCCTAGGTGAAGAGACTGTACCAACGAGAAGGGTATGATGCTAATAGAAGCCCCGCCGTCTAGGAGAGTGCGATCACATGTGTGGTCAGAGATGGTGCAGCTAATGAAAGGTGTGGCAGTGTTCTTCTTCTTGGGAACAGGACGGTGTGTGATGGCATGGGCAGTGGCCATGGTCAAGATATGACGCTCAGATCTGCTCCTCCGCTTTCTCTTCTTGGGAAGAGGAGCAGATAAATCGGTCATGGCCTGCTGAAGTGGGGCACGGATAATCTCATGTATGGTGGCCACCACTTCGGGTTCAGTCAGCATTTTTTTGAATTTTTGGACCTCCTCCATACAAGGGAGAAGGTCGGAATCAGCATATACACGAGGTATGCCAAGAGCAGTCTGTACAGCGGCATCCTCGGGGTCAAAGGTGGGACCGGGTGTGAATGTATGTGTGGACAAGGGATCTGGCAAGTGGGCGCTCTCCTCAAAGTCTGACTCGATCAAAAGTCTCCCAATCTCTTTTTGTGTTTTTAAAATTTTCTCATTTTTGTGTATTTTGGGCGATTGCAAGCTCTCATGGAAATCCTCAAATGATTCCTCATCCTCAAAGCATGGAGCAACATTCTGGTTCTTATTTTTACTAAATAGATCACTCATCCTCGAGTTCATATGCTCCATCATCTGATTCAAGGTCTCAAGTGTGGACATCATGAAAGGTGACTCCAAAATCCCAGGATCGGGTGAGTCGAATGTGGGCGGTGGGTGTGGACAAAAATCACATTCCGGATCGGAATACTCAAGGAAGAGCGGGTTGTCGAAATGTGTAGGTGATGGTGGTGGAAATGATTGGTGATGGTCAAAGTCTGGATCCTGAAATAGTGGGTTGGTTGGATATGTACAAAAATCAGGAGCAAAGTCCTCCTGGAAAAAAGGAGGTGGACAAGCTGGAGTGAACGAGTGATCCGCAAAGTCCGGATAGAATACGCTCCAGTCGGCCATCTCGAAGCAAAAGAAAATGATCGGGAGAGCACGATGGTCAAGTCAAGAGAGTAGAAAAGAAGGCGCAAGTGCACAGTGGCGATCTAGAACACACAAACAATCACAGACAAAAATGAAATAAATCAAACCCTCAATTCACCTACTCAACTCGGTAGAGACCGCAAAGAGCGGTCTTTTTATCTTGTCTGTTTTAGAGTTAGGTGAGAAGTCAAAATATTGCGCAAACACTTAGGGGGCTGAATATGGGATTTGGGCTCTAACCTTAGTGTGTGCGCGAGCAAGTAAAAGCGAAGACAATGAGGGGATTACTCGCCCCAATACAAGATTTTTCTTTTTGGTGAATTTTAGGGCCAAGTAATGTTAGCAGTCCCAATTTTATTTGGTTATCACTTTTTTTTGGATTTTTAATAATAATGCACGATCCTATCGGGGAGTCAATTCCTTTAAGCTCCTAGATGATCAAAATCAGAGGTAGAGAGGCGGAAAAGTAATGCAAGCGATCAAAACGATGATGGATGCTAAAGCGTAAATGCTCACCTTGCCTCCAGCACTCTACATGCAAGGATGCTCAGCAGAATTGAAACCTATCTATATGCAAATGCAAAGCCGATGAAATCGCCCTAAGTTTCAGAAATTGCTATTATCGTGAAGAACCACAAGTCGGCCACTTATCTTTAACCTAAGAGTCCGGTCTTGGCTCACCCCTCCTCTTCTCGACACACTCGAGTTCAGGAGTAGCGCTTGATGGGGCTCGCTCACGGCACACGGGTTAAAAGATAATGACACGACTGTTTAAATTTGACTAAGTCCAAACGCGGCTATAGGTACATGCAAAGGTATTAGGTGTTTGGCCTTAATCTATCGCAAGCAACTCCTAAAACTACGGGCTCAATCACACAAAATAAGGAAAACAAAATCGGAAAACAAAATAAGAAAAAGGCGGTGAAAACCGTAAAAACCGCGATGAGCCCCCAAGTGTACAAACACTTGGAAATTAGGCTCAAGAGTCCAAGTGTCCGAGGGTACCTGTATTATTACAAATATAGGTCACTCTCTCACTTAAATTACACTAATAAATACAAGAAATAAATTCTACAACTAAAAATGAGCTCGGTCTTCAAAAATCTCTCCTCGTCTCCTCTGTGCTAAGCTGGCAGAAGCCGGCTTCACGTGGGTGCGTAGGCGCCTAGGGTGGAGCGCCTCCCTCGATCCGCGGTACCTCGCACAAAGTCACAAGAGAGGGGGTTAGACCGATCAAGAGATATATCAAAATAAAGAAAATAAAATAGCGAAAAAAATAAAAGCCGCGAAAATAGACAATCAATCACAAACACAAACAAGACCCAAACTACGCGCTGTTGCTCCCCGGCAACGGCGCCATTTGTTTAACGCCAAATCGGTGATCTTAAGTTCCACACAAGGCGGGAACTCAGTCGCTGAATCGACCACACGAAATTCGGATTAAAACAACAATTAACCCACAACAATTAAATCAAACAATGAATGTAAATGTGCGGAGTTAAAATTTATTATAACTCTACAACAAGATGTGTATAGGTGCAAGTATTGTAGAGGTCGAACACAGGGAGCAGACAGGTAGAACGGGGCACAAGTGCACAAAAATGTGTGTGTTGTGATTAAGTGCCTATGATGCTAATTTTTTTGTGGGTTTTTAATTTTATATTTTTTATTTAATTTTTGTTTTTATAATTTTGTATTTTGATTTTTTTGATTTTCTGATTTTTTATATTTTATATTTTATAATTTTCTATTTTCTTTTTCTATATTGGAAAATAAAGACAATGTAATAAAAGAGACAAAGAGGTATTTATCAAAATAGATAAAAGTATCCAAAAATATGAAAATAAAGTCTTTTTGGTCTTTTTCTACTTTTTTACTGTTTTTGTGATTTTTGGGTAATTTTTAGAATGTTTTTGATATTTTTAATTAATAAAATAAAGCAAACAGTGGCAAAAATACAAGGCTGAAACTAAAATGGAGAAATCAAATAGAAATCAGTGACAAAAATTCTCCAAATTAATTTTCACTTAAAGATAATCAAACAAAGAAAATTCAGGAAAAGAAAACACTATTTTTGGATTTTTTATGGATTTTATAAATTTTTATGAAGGTTTTTAGAGTTTTGCAATTTTTTGGAGTTTGGTTTTATATTTTTTTATGATTTTTGGCTGGGAGTTAAAACAAACTAAAAGACACAAAATATATTTTTTTGGGATTTTTCTGGAGTGGTTTTATATTTTTTAGTGATTTTCTAATGCAAACAGTGCTAAAAATGACTATTTTTGAATTTTTAATAATAATAAAATGCAATAATTACGAAAAATAAAAAATATGATGATGAACTACTATGCAACAGGAGCTTAATCTGATTTTTGAGGATTTTTTGGGGTTTTATAGATGCATGCATAAAATTCAAGAAACATCAAGAAACTACACCCTGGAAAGGGTATTTTTGCAATTGAACAAAGGTCCAGGGGCAAAACGAAATTTTCGCACAAAAATTTAAACTAAATGCAATGTTTTCTATACTAAACTCAAATACCGAAAGCCGCAAGGGCTACCTCGCAATATTACCAAAGGCGCGTGCGTGCTAAGCACGTGCACCTGGTGAGGGTTTATCCGCAAAAAGCGAAAGTGCTGAGGGCTTATGTCTAAATATTACACAAATATTCTACAGCAGTTGAAAGATTGAGAACTAATATTTAATTAACAAAACTGGATGGGCTATGCTGCAAAATTCCCACCCAAACACATGGATCGGACGGTCGCTCGCTACTTACTTATCCACGTGTCGCATTCGGGGGCCGCGATACCCCTTGGATACGACGGCCCTGATTAAAAGGTTCGGCGGGCGATCAACGGCTGGAGGGCAGCGAAATCCGACGGCAGCTGGGGACTTGGAAGAACACACTTGATCGGACGGCCTCGGGCTAAGGTGGAAGAACGAGAGGATGAACTCGCCTGTGCGAGCTTGAAATCGTTGCAGCTCGCTCCTCCCACGTCTCCAGGGGTTGCGGATGACCGCAATGGGTTCCTTCTTCAGCTGGTCTTCTCCTAGAGTCGCGAAAAGGGGCCGAAGGACCACGGGGCGGTGGCTCAACGGCTTGAGGTTGTTCCAGCGACCTGGAGCTGTTCTTGGGCAGAATCACGAGGTACAGGAGTCTTCCTTGGGTCCTGCAAGTCGCACGAAAACGCAACAGCCACAAAACTGCAGAACCCAGCGGTCATGGGCGGAAATAAAAGCGGAGTGGCGTGTATGAGGGTCGCCGGAGCTCAAGAGCTCCGGCTGGGTGTTCGTGGGTGGAATCTTTGTAAATGTAACCGATTAAACTACAAGAGGCATGCATGAAACGAAACCTAATGATAGCAGCTAAAAGAAACGAGAAGAAAAGAAACCAAACTCGACTCAAGCGGCTGTACTCCGCGAGACGAAATCGCCGGGAGCGAAGCTCCGGCGATGGGCGGAACCGGCCCTCCGACGCCTTGCCTGGCCTCGCGCGACCGAGCTGGAGATCCCCCTGTCACAGGGATCGATCCGGAGCTCGCCAACCAAGACCAAACAGGAGTCAAATGGGGTTCAAAGTGGAATGGGGTTTTTTGGGTGGTTTTTGAAAACATGGTCGAGGAGCTCTCTTCGAGGGGCGTACCAGAGGTGGCACAGGCATCCAATCTCCGAGGCAATCAATGGGCGTGCAAGGTGGTATATCGAGGAGGAAAAGTCCTTCAGACATTGACACCAAAGGATGCAAGGTGCGCCCTCCAAAAAGGGGCAAAAACCTTGAAAAACGCATGTCTGACAATAGCCAGACCTCGGTCAGAGAGTTGACCGAGGTCAAACAAGGAAGAAATCTGGTTGGTCCACGTGGACCAACCAGAAAAAAAACCTTGGAGAAAAGATTTGTTAATTAGATTTAAAATAGGAGATGATTTTATTAATTTTTAGTTATAAAATAAAAAATGCTTATTATTTTATAAATTATTTTATTATGATTTTTATTTATTTTTATGAGACATATTTTTACAAGTTTGCATTTATACCCTTATAGGTATCTATATCTATATATTTAAGTATTTATTTTTATTTAGGTATTTTATTTTTTATTTAGTATTTTATAAAATTATAGAATACTTTTATTTATACAAATATATTTTTATTTTATTTTTCTGATTTATTTTGTATATTTAATAAAATACAAGTATGTTTTATATAGGTATGTATATAGGTAATGTACCTATGTCTTTTATTTATAAGTATTTTATTTTTGTTTTTATTTAGGTTTTTATTATTCTTTTAATGTACATAATTATTATAAGTATTATTTACAAGATTATAAAAATATAAAATTATAAAAATAATAAATAAATAATAAATTGAATATTTTAATATGTACAAGTATACAATGGGGGTCCAAAAGTCAACTTTCAAACCGTAGCTCCGCCAAATGCGAAACCACCACCATTAATTAGATTATTTTCTTCTATATACAATTAAAGGTGAGTACGCTGCATTTGGAGTTTTTATTTGTGAGATACGGGTCTGGGAAGTTGGCATTCTGGATTTTTATTCAGACCATAACTTTTTATCTGTACATTATTTTTCTTTGAAATCAATTTTGTATTTTTCTTTATTAAATTATCTACAACTTTCATGTACAAAGTTTCTTTATTTGATGAACAAAAAGTGGAACCAAAAATAGGTCCCAAAATGAATAAAGAATGAATAAAATGTATAGGTATTTTATCTGTGTTTTGGCCCTTATCTCCCCCTACTTTATTCCTTGTCGACCTATTCATCAAGATGCCTAGGTCTCAGGGTTTCGGGTCATAAAATATTTACAATATTTTATTCTTTTTCTTTTCTTTTCTTTATTCTATAATTTTGGCACTAAAACCGCATTTTATACAATATTTACACACAGATGCATGAATGCTAAAATGCATGAATTCCGCCTATTTACACGCATTTACTAGGGTTTTTAAGGCCAAAATGATAGAATAAAGATGATGAAACGTGGATTCATCACCTGCCGCTATCCTAATACAACGCCAACATCAAAATCTGAGGTGTCCGTCATGATCTCAAAAGGAAGAGACCAATCTGGGGCTTGTAGGATCGGGGCATCCATGATCATCCCTTGAAGTCACTTAAAGGCCTCAAGACATTTATGATCGACAATAAACTCCATTACTTTGCCTAAAAGCTTAGTTAGCAGTCGGGTGATCTTTGAAAAATCTGTGATAAATCTCCTATAAAATCAAACATGTCCGAGGAATGATCACTGCACTTTACGTTGGTTGGTGGCTGAAGTCGTCTGATCACGTCCACCATGGCAGGGTCAACCTCCATTCCTCTTTTGAAGATGACATGATCCAACACAATGCCCTCCGTTACCATGAAGTGATTTTTCTCCCATGAGAGCACCAGATTGACCTCACAACATCTTTGAGGACTCGGTCTAGATTTCTAAGATAGGAGTCAAAGGAATCACCATTGATCGAGAAGTCATCCATGAAGACTTGCAGGAATTCTCCGACCATCTCGGCAAATACTGCAATCATGCACCTTTGAAACGTACTGGGAGCGTTGCATAACCCAAAGGACATGCGCCTGAAAGCATATGTACCAAAGGGGCATGTGAATGTGGTTTCTCCTAGTCATCAGGAGCGATAGCTACTTGATTGTGATCATAGAACCCATCTAAGAAGCAGAAGAATTCCTTTCCTGCTAGTCTTTATAAGATCTGATCGATAAATGGTAGGGGAAAATGATCCTTCTTCGTCGCGACATTCAAGCATCTGTAATCCACACTGACATGCCACGATGTGGGTACTCGTATCACGATTTCCTCTCCATCCTCATTGGTGGTCGTCTGAATTCCTGACTTCTTCTGGACAACATGAATAGGTGCCACCCACTTGGAATTGGAGATGGGATAAATAAAACCCGCGTCATACCATCTCTCAATCTCCTTCTTCACGACCTCTCATAAATTTGATTCAACCTACGTTGGAATTCATGAGAGGGTTTGGCTTCATTCTCAAGGTAGATATGGTGCGAACACAAAGCAGGATTTATACCATGGAGATCGGAGATGCTCCAACCTATCGCCTTGTGGTTTTTCTATAGGATCTCTAGCAAGTGAGATTCATGCTCCTCGGTCAATCACGAACTAATGATGACCGAAAATTTCCTTTCTTGTCCCGCAAGGAAGGCATATCTCAGTGTTGTGAGTAATGGTTTGAGCTCAGGTAAGGTGTGGTCATCGAGGAAATCTGGCTCAATCAATTTTGGCTTTGTGCTAGTAATGGCTAGATCTGTCTCTGAAGTAACTGCCACCAACTCATTCAGCTTTGGAGTCGGAAGTATCCAAGCAATTGGCGAAAGCCACGTCTGAGTCATCATCCTCATCTTCTGATTGTATTAAAGAGGGAAGGATTGACAGGCCCAACTAGGCCTCTGTGTCATCAAAGATGTAGGGGATGCATTTTCTATATGATCTGTGCTATGTTCGTTCCTAAGGATCTCGCAAAGTGTCTCATGTACAAGATTCTCTCCAGCAGAGAAGGACTCATCGGTGATAGATGGGTTCTATATCCATGGCCCAACGGTGTCTACATGAACACAACCTGCTTCTGACGAAATGTACTCGGTGCTTGATTCGGAATCTGGCTTCTGCCACCTTGTCTGCTTCATCTCGAGTTCTTTATCTCCGCCTGGAGTTTGTAACTGAATTTTCCCGATTTTATAATCAAATAAGGCCCCTGCTATTCTCAAAAAGGACCTTCCGAGAATGATCTGAGAATCTCTTCAATTTCGAGGGGTCTCCACATCAAGGATTGTAAAGTACACCATATAATCCCGACCCTCGACTTTGATGATAATGTTCCTCAATTCTCCCTTGGAGCTCTTGGTTGATTTATGTACAAACTAGAGTAAGGCTCTAGATTTCCTAAGAGGTCCTAGATTGTTGGCATCAGATTATTTGAGGATCCATTGTCTAGGAGAGTGCGTGCAAATGCAATGTCATCGACATGACTCAGCACATAATGGGCACCCATGTCCCTTCGCTTCCTTGGAAACGCATTCTTGATGGCGCAAGTAGTGGCTACTGATAAAATTTGCTTCTAAACATGGCCTCTGGTTTTCCTACTGACCCTAGTAGGTGCGCATCTCACCTTAAGGTATTTCTAAAATGCAGGTGTCATATCCACATACTTATCAAAAGGGATTGTGACCTTGATATAGTTATCGCAAAAGTCAGCCAGCTCAGGGTCATCTTTTTTTATATTTTGGTCTTATTCTTTCCACACTAAGGGTGCAGGGGAAAGGGATTATTGATGAGAACTTATATTCTAAAACTGAAATGCTTTCATTTACACGGGAACTAAGTTTTGTACAGGAGTGGGACTCTAACGCTGACACTGACTCGAACTGGAAAGAAATTCATGTAACGAAATAGGTGATGCATCTACCGCTACTCCCGGTGCATCCTCCTCAGATGTAGGTATGGGTTCTTCATCTGGCTCGCTTGATTCATTGTTAGTGCTCTTCTCCTTCTTCTTGCCATTTTACTTTGAGGACTTGGAAATCCTCTTATTCTGCGGATGTCGATGGTGGTGGTGATGCTGCTCGTTTGCTTCCAAGTTCTCCTCAGGTAGAGACTTGGTAGCATCTCCCTCATATCCACATGCCCGATCAGGTATGGTCATGATCCTTTCGCTCCTGAGGGACATATGATTAACATTATCATACGAAAGGATCTCATGTTTAGATAGAGAATAATCTGAATAATATACCTGATCTCATGGTCGGTGCTGACCCTAGTTCAAGCTATTGGGGTTGTCCTGAACCTGGATGGGAATTGGGGTCTTTGGTGCCATCTGACGATCCTGGTGGTGTTAGACACGGTTCAGATATGTTCTTATATCAAGGTAGTCGTTTTGTATCTGCTGAACCCTATAAGTCAAATTTTGGATGGCCAAGGTAAGGGACTCCAGTTCACTAGTGGGTGGGGCCTGCTACTGCTGACTAGAGGATGAATGATTCGGCTGTCTATACTGACCCTACTGGCCTTACCGGTACCACTGCGGGTGGGACTGTGGGCCCTGTTGTCTTGAGTGGAATGTGCGTTGTTGCTGGTGCTGTTGAGGTTGATATCCTTGTCCTGGCCGGGTCTGTACAAAGCGTGGTATGGGGACGGAGTTGGTTTTCTTGTAGGCTAATGAAGGTCAGTGTGGCTGACCGTTCCCTATCCTCGATTGTCTGTCGACGGGGTTATGGTTGTACTACATCCCGGTGATCTCAAACACATGCGAAGGCTCCTCGTAGACTGACTATGCCGGTGGGGGTGCATGTTGCTCCTACTGAGTGTTTTGCTTCCCTTCAACCCAACTACCTTGAGGCCCCTGTACTTGCTCTTGTACTAGATGAACTCAATGTACAGGTAGAAGCGGTGCATAAGGGGCAGGTAGTCATATCTTGGCTACCTTCTCAGTTAATTCCTCTACTTGTTTCGGCAATCGTGAAAGCATCTCAAGGTCAGTGACCCTCTTGTGGATCTGTTCTACCATGGCGAGCTTATCAGCTATTATCCCCATGCTAGGTACTAGGTCATCTGTCAGATCTGCTACAGTCCTCCTAGGTATCTCATTAGATAGGCTTGAGGGAGACAACTGATAGACCCTGGTGGCTTGAGATCTGCTCGTTTCTGCCATCTGCTCTAGGATCTTCCATACGGCATCTTCGTTCTTATTAAAATAGCTACCTCCATAGGCGGCACTCACTAATCCCTGCATTTCAAGGGTCATACCACATAACAAGGTCTGGACTAAGATCGCCTTGGTAATGCCATGGCAAGGGTATTTTTATCAAATCATTGAATCTATCCCAGGCTTCATGGAATGGTTCGTGGGGACCCTGGGAAAAGCTAGAGAT
Source organism: Ottelia alismoides (assembly GCA_037367405.1). Lineage (NCBI taxonomy): Eukaryota > Viridiplantae > Streptophyta > Magnoliopsida > Alismatales > Hydrocharitaceae > Ottelia > Ottelia alismoides. The sequence continues at coordinate 18,854 of JAZKJV010005767.1, forward strand.
CTTCGTTCTCATCTGGTTAGTCCTACTGAGTGGGTAGAACTTCTTCAAAAAAAAATCTCTAAATTGCATCCAGGTCGTACATCTAACCTCGAGATTCTTCAGCTAATGGCAGCCTTATCTCCTAAAGCAAATGACATAGCCTTCAGCTTGATGTAATCTTGTCCAACCCTAGGATGACTAAGGTTGTTACATACCAGCTCGAAGTCTCTTAGGAAAGCATATGGTTATTCAGTGGCATTTCCATTAAACTTTGGTAGAATACTAAGGAAATGGGGCTTCAGCTCAAATGCTTTTGGGGGTACCTCAGGTACGAGCCAACTATGCATCTAATTCTCATATGGTTTGTAAGCATCTACCATCGGTCTATCTATTCCACCTACGTCAATCACATGTCCCATCCTAGCCATAAGATGTGCATTCAGCTGCTCGGCTCTAGCTAAATGGGCAAGGACTTGATGCATAGGATCATCTATGTGTTCCTTTTCATCTGTGTTTTTCGTAGGAGGCATCTTGGTTTTCGATTGATCTTCTTCATCTGATACAACAATGTGTTCTATATTAGAAGAAGATATAGGAATGAAGATGTGCTTGCCAAGGTGAAGATTTCCTCGGAGAGATGAGAGGAGAGAAAAGGAATGGTTTGAGGGTAACCATCCTGAGAATGGGGGATCCCGAACTCAAGAGGTTTATGAGCTCGTTTTGGCCCAAGTTGCGCTTGGGCCGATGAAGACCAACTCTGTGAGGGGTTCAATGAGAAATTTGTGAAGCTTGAGTAAATATCCCCCCAGTCAGTCATCTTTGATGGCAGAAAGAAGAATCGGGAGCACAAGTGTGCAAAGATAAGATTTGACTCCTGCCTAAAACAAGCAAATGAATCACAAATCCTGAGTTCACATTCAACAGGTGAAGGACCCAAAGCCAGGTCCGATTAGCCTGGTTGATTTTAAGTGTGATTTTTCAAGCAAATAGAAAGGATTACGTGGCCTACAGGGAAGTCGGCTCCAAGCCGGATGCATCTTCCCTGTTTAACCTGTCGCCAAAGATACCAACATCCTTCCTTTCTTCGCTCCTATCCCCAACTGATAAGTTCAAGGACATGTCCCTATCTACCTACCGAAGTAGGAGGAGGATGACAAGGCTTTTAACTTACCCCGAAGGGTTACTAGCAACTTGTTGCGGTGAACTATTTTTTTCCCTATCTACCTGCAGAAACATGCAGAGGCTACTTGGTGCTGGTCAGTTGAACCTATAAGAATTCAGCCTGTGATATTTGCTAGGATTGGGGTACGTGATATGGAAAGCAGAGATTTTGTCTCTACCTTAGGGTGTGCACAAACACTCTGTACCCTCACTCAGCTTGAAATCAAGGTCGGGGTTATTCTCTCGCAAACAGAATTTCCAATTTTATGTTGAATTTTTTTGGGGTCAATTTGTTTAGCAGTCTCGATTTTAAGTTAGATGACCACTTTATTAGTCTAACACATAAGACACGTCTAACGTCCAGTCCCAATTCCTTTAATCTTAAGTTAGAAAACCAAGGGAGAAGGAATAGAGAAAAGCTGATGCATGATAAAACGATGATGTATGCCAAGTTTAGAAGACTTATAGTGATCCTCGTGCTCTACACGCGGTACGAAAACCGAATTTAAATTTATCTAAATGAATGCAGTCGATGAAAAGCCGCTCCTAGACAAGCAATTTTATTAGCGAGTGAAGAACAAGTTAAATTTGGCTAAGTTCTGCAGTCTAAGTGCTTCTTTTAATGGTGAAGTGTGGTCCTAGATATTACGAGCACAAACAGTCCTAAGAAAGTTCTAAGAGCCGCGAGTGCAGGTCCTATCCTACGTCAAGAAACCACACAATATAGAGACTCTTTTTATTATTCACTCATACATGCGAGAACCTAAATGGGAACCGCTATAAATGCAAAACTGTTTTTTACAAGTTCTCTCAATAACCACTCAGTTCAAATTAATGCAGGTTCTTCAGCTCTCCTGATGAATTTCCTTCGATGCCTTATGTTCCTCGCACAAAAATAAATGATGGTTAGAGAGAGAATGACACAAAATAAACAAATGCTGAAAATAATAGAAAAAATATTCACAAGAAAATCGAGAATCGGACTAGCCGGGGATGGAAAACCTAAAATCTAAATTTTCTAGAAATTAACCTAAGTCGTGCCCCCGGCAATGACACTATTTGAAAAACCATTTCTTCAACCTCTTAATTTAATCAAATTAATGATTAAAATAAATGTGGTCGTTCGTTGTAGTCGGGTAAATTTAGATTTATCAAAAACCACTTTAATTAATATATCAATTAATAATGAGCGTAATTTTTATTTTACTTGGGCAAGCCAAAAGGTCGAACTCAGGGACGCAACTTTCTCCTTAGATTAACTTAAAGTCAATTCAGATGCTAGGGTTTCAGGAGAATTTTTTTATGTTTTTTATGCAATTAAAAATGCAATGCAATCTTGGATAAACTAGCAGGGTAAAATATGAATATGATCAAATTAAGTCTAAAAATTCTCAAAATCGACCAAAATGTCAATTATGAGCAAGTGAAGCTACCATAATTTTTTTTGGAATTTTTCGACTCTAATTGAATTAACTACAAATTAAATGTGAATGTAGGGTGATTTTTGCTACATAATTTTAATAAATACCAAATTACATTTTTTAAGAGAAAAATTATCCTAGACACTTCTATGTGAGATGAATCTAGGAAAGTTACTAGATCCCAAAAACACTTAATTTTTGACTTATTAAAAATCGATTAGACGAAACACTACTTAATTTATTTAGACCTTGATTGACGTGCAAATGATGTGATTTTTGGGCACAAAATAAAAATTCTCAAACTCTACGTATTTGATTTTTGTCGCAATTTTTGGAGCAACAATCGATTTAATAATCACGTAAAGGTAAACATTAGGTAGAATATGCTATTTTCCGCTAAAATAATTACATTAAATAATTTGAAGCTCACAAAAATGTAATAAGCATTCACAACGATAAAGCCTAAGATCGATAATGTGCAATTTTTGGAATGAGAAAATGATGCGAAATGGATGCTTAAATAAATATGCAAACACGGGGGTATGGATGCAATAAAGAAACAAAATTGATTAAAAATAAATATGCAGGAAGGATTAAATTGTAACTACCTATACTTACAAGGGTATGGATGCAAATGACCTATGAAAACATGTGCTCCTCATGTGCTTCCTAAAGGCGGGGAGGTGTGCGTAAATTACGGAAATTGTAGGGGCTCTGTTGTAATTTCTCCCATTTGCACGTGCAGGCCACATGACCCATAGTGGGTAGGGACAGAGTTGTGATTCTCCATAACCTTCGAAGGCTGAGTGCAGCTTCTCTCGTTCGCACGTGCAGGTCATGCACAAGGCAAGTTCGACGGCTGCTTCGGGTCTGACCTCCACGTAATTCTCTCTGAAGCTTCGTTCAAACCCGAAGCTAAGGTCAGGGGGTGATGCTCAACCGGATGGATTCTTATCTTCTCTATAATAATCGAGCGATGCTTGCACGTCTTGGCTGCTGGCGATGGAACACGGTGGTGGGCGGAGTCCGGTGGCGGTGACTTGAGAGCTGTAGGTGCAACGACTGGTGTGAGGCGCTCCCTCTGGCTTGTGTAGCATGGGTCGACATCGCTCAGACGACCGACACACGACCAAGGGTCATCGGGGCAGAGTCGTCTCTCTCGAGCGATAGTGGCAGTGGTCGCTACTATTGTGCATGAATCCTTCCCTTCTTCTCTATTGCATGTGCTCGGAAACAACATCTCGAAGAAGATGCGATCGGGATCTGCTTTGCGGACCCAACACTAGGGTTGCGTTCTTGCATGAAAGTAGGAGCTCGAATGGGTTCCTACTTTTGCATATCACCTACAGATGCCTCTAGAAGATCGAGCTCAAAGCTCGTCTACCAATTACAAAGGGACGATGGATGGACGAAGATCCGTAGAGTGAGGAATATGCGAATGGGAGCAAGCGGGCGGAGTAGATGGTCTTCTCTGCAAGGATGAAAGGCGGAGCTGCTTGGTAGTGCATCTTGCGGTGAAGTGAATCGACTTGAGGGGGCAGAGATGAAGCTTGAAGCAGGGGAATTAGAAAGAAACAGAGGAATACCATAAGGGAGAAGATTGAAGAATATAGAGAGAGAAGAAGGAATAAGGGAAGAAAGGAAGGCATGGATTAGATGCTTGGGAAGGGAGGAACTCAAGGGCCTCCGATCGTTTCTCAAAGCTCTGGCGAGAGCTGAGCTAATATATGGCAAAATCTACAACAATAAGCGGCGGATGGCCTCCTGGATCACGTCAAACAGAGAAGGAGGTTGTCGCTCGAGCCAGGAACTTGTGCTGTCACCGGAGGTGGGGAGATCTCTCTCTTTCCCTAACCAAGAATGGCAGATTAAGAGGAAGTGGGGCGATGACGGGGTATTTAAAGGGGGAGTTTTGGAGATGTGGTGGTGGCCGATGGGTTTTGAGGGGGTGATATGGAGTGTGGTGGAGGGGATCATGTATGGAGTGGATTCTCGCGAGGGTGACAGAAGATGGGGCTTCGTCGTGGAATAGTCGGAAGGTAGAGAAGATGGAAGATGTGGTCGGGAGAATAGAAAGGGGGCGATGGTGCCACAAGATGGAGATCGTGGGAGACAAGGGACGATCGGAGGAGGAAGAAGGGGTATCGGCTGTTGGATCGCATGATCCAACGATCAGGAGAAGGGCACAAGCGAGGGGCATAGACTAGATCTAGGATGGCATGATCGGATGGTATTGTAGTGCACCACGTGTTGCCAGAAGGTTAAGGCGGGAGTGGACGGTCTGTATTCCCTATAGAGATTGATTGAATGGCTGCGAATGAGTGCGGGAAGGAGTCACTGAGATGGAAGCATCCGAAGTTGATCGAGTCGTGACGGGCACGACATGTGGCGAGTTGAGATGAAGGCAGGGGTGGACGGTGGTGATGAGATCAAGATGAAGGATCTGATGGCTTGGAATGAAGCGGGAGTGGACATCTGAGATGGAGGTGCTTGGAGGCAATCGAACGGTGGAGCAATGCAGGCTTGTGTCACACGGTGAGTGGGACACGTGGCTCAACCAGAAGGAGCCACGTGGCCCAATCAGGTTATTCAGAAGAAGGTAAAATATGAGGGAGAAGAAGCCGAATTTGGAAAAACTCAAAACATGAAAGTTGTAGATCTCGATGAGATCTACATATTTCATGTTGACCAAAAATGGAGATGAAGTCAAAAGAGGTAGAAATGTTTTTATGAGCATTTTTTATGGGTATAAAAACACTACGAATTTTTGTTTTGTTATTTTTATATTTTTTAAATCGAGAAAAATCAAAATAAAGTTAGAAAAAATATGAAAGAAATATTTACAACTTAATCTACTTTTTTTGGATTTTTAATATTTAAGAAAAAAATATATAAAAAGGAGGGTATTATGGTTAATATGCACAATATACAATAGGGGCCCGAAACCCAAGTTTCGCATACGATCTCCGATTTTGATGAAATTGATCTTGTTTTAAAGGTCTTTGAATTTATATTACTTTAAAAGTGAGTAGACCTAAATCGGGCACTGTATGAGAGAGATATACACATTTTGAGGTTCATAGTCTCAAACTTGGGTTGGGGTTTTATTGGACAATTTTACAAGTTAGTATTTTTTGATACTTTTCCTTTATCAGTGCTATATATACACTATAAAGTTAATTTTATTGGATTTGGAGTTAGTATAATATATATACAAATAGGTGAATTTAGCAATATATGTGAATATATACAATTGATTTTTGGGTCCTTATTTAATGCAAATATGAATGCTAAAATGCAGATATTATTTATGCATGCTTGAATGATAATTATGCAATATAAGTGGAAATATGCAACTAATTTATCAGGAACAAAGCTTTATTTTCAACTTTTAGAGTGATGAATCACAGATTCATCAACGGATACTTAGTGAATCGTTCAGAATCGAATCAAATGTCTCTGTGAAGAGGTCTCGGCTTAAATTTATATCCCAAGTCGTACACAAAGGAGGCAATGGAAAAATTTTGGGTTAGTTCAAAATAATTAGATCTAGATTCCTAAATGGTACTCTTTTGTATTTGTTAAGCAAAAAGAAATGCGAGTGCAAAATGCGGTTGAATCAAGTTAATAAGGAAGCACACAATTTAGCCAAATTAATTTTAATAGGAAATAAGTCCAATTTAGCTAAAATATATTTTTCCTGAAAACCTAATCCGATGATGAAGATAATAAACATTGTTTTTGTAATTTCACGGTTAAATTGCAACAATGAAAATGCATACTTTTATGGGTTTTTACGTAATTTTTCACACAAACAAAATGCAAAAATTATGGAAAAATTTAGTGGAAAGGTGGGACCTCAACTTCTTGTTAAGTCAACTCTTTGACCTAACTTATCTACACAACGATCAACATTTTTTGAATTTTTGGACCTCCTCCATACAAGGAAGGAGATTAGAATCGGCATCTACACAAGGATAACTAAGAGCAATCTGTACAATATCATCCTTGGGGTCAAAGGTGGGACAAAGGGTGAGTGAGTATGTGGACAAATGATCTGGTCGGTGGGCCTTCTCCTCACAGTTTAAATCAACAATGTGTCTCCCAGAATATTTTTGTATTTTTAAAATTTTCTCATTTTTTGTATTTTTAGAGATGGCTCTCATAAGAATCCTCGAGTGATCCCATATCATCAAATAGTGAAGCATCATGGTGGTCTTATTATGCTAGTGAGGTCATCAATCCTCTGTCTCATATGCTCCATCATCAGGGTCAAGTACTCAAGGGTGGACTCCATGAGAGGTTGGGTCTCATATGCTCCATAATCTGGGTCAAGTGCTCAAGGGTGGACTTCATGAGAGGTGACTCCAACAGATCAGTCTCGAGTGGGAATGATGGTAGGTAGTGTGAGAATGGTAAAGGTAAAAGTCTGAGGCCAGAAACAGTGCCTGAGGAGAATATGTACAAAAACAGGAGAAAAGTCCTCCTAGAAAAGTGGAGGTGGACCAGCTGGAGGGTACGAGGGATCCGAAAGTCCATGTAAAATTCACTCCACTCAACAATCTTCGAAACAAAAGGAAAATGATCAGGAGAACACGAAGTCAAATCAAGAGATGTGAGAAAATGGCACAAGGTACGCAGAGAAGGTCGAGGATGCACACAAACAATCACTAACAAACTCACACAAAACAAACCCCTCAAATTCACCTATTCAACACGTTGAAGACCGTAAAAGTTTGATCTTTTTATATTGTATGTGTTTAGAGTTAGGTGAGAATAGCAAAAATGCACAATCACTTAGGATGCCTGGGATTGGGGCACTAACCTTACTATGTACATGAGCAAAGTAAACCGAATACAATGATGGGGTTACTCTCCCCAAGATAAATATTTTCCTTTTTAATGTATTTTGAGATCAAGTAATATTAATAGTCCCAATTTTATTTGTTCTCATTTTTTGGTATTTTTAATAAGAATGCACGGACCTATCGAGGAGTCAATTTTTTAGGAACCTAAGTGAGCAAAATCTTAGGGACAAATTCGGAAAAGCAATGCAAGCGTCAAATTGATGATGAATGCTAAAGCATAAATGCTCACCTTGCCTCCATCTCTCTTCATGCAGGATGCTATACAGAATTGAAACCTATAATATATGCAAATGCAAAGTCAATGAATTCTCTCTAGATGAGAATATACTATTAGCATGAATAACGGTATCTTAAACACTTAGAATAGAACCAAAGGGTCCGATCTTGGAGTCTCCTCAGTGTTCACCACTGTGGATCCTGCAAGCATTGCATAGAGAGCTCTCGTGCCACACAGTTCCAAAGCAAAGTTAAGAGCAATTCAAAATTTGACTAAATCCAACCAAGACTATAGGTACAGGAAAATATAATTAGGAATATGGACCTTGATCTATCGACAAGCAGATCCTACAAGTAGGTCTCAATCACACAAAACAAAAACAATTGGAAAACTAAGAAAAATAAAAGCGATACAAAATGCGACAAAACCTACGAGGCCCCTAAGGGAACAATCCCTCGAGAACTAGATGTCATAAAGTAGGGCAGAGTCTGGAGAGTCCTGAATATTACACTTAATGTATCTCTCTCTATCTCTCACTTAAATCACAAAATAATACAATGAAAAAAAGTAGCTCTGTCTGCAAAATTTCTCTAAATTCCCTTAAATGCTAGGTCAGAAAACTAAGCCGGATTCACGTGGGTGCGCAAGCGCTCCAAAGAGGTCCTCCCTCGATCTGTGGTAACTCACAACAAATTCAACAAAGAAGATGGATAGACAACTCTACAAATAAATAAAATAGAAAAATAAATAAAGGAGAAAATAAATACAAGTAAGAAGACACAGTTAAAAGCCAATCAACGCGATGTTGCTCCCCAACAATAGCGTCATTTGATGAACAGGATTTTGTCATAGTCTTGTCAATCCACAAGGTGGATGAACAGTCGTCGAAGCAACCTCAGACGTAACCCCAATACAATCAACAATTAACCCATAATAAGAATTAAGAAATGAAAATCAAAATTTAAGGAGTTGAAATATTATTATAACTCTATAATAGATGTGTATAGTGCAAGTATGTAGAGGTCGAACACATGGAGCAAATGTGGGGATGGTACAAATAAATGCAAAAATGTGTGCTTCTTGTTGCCTATGCATTTTTGCTAGTTTTAATTTTTTGATTTTTTTTACTTTTTATTTTTATATATTTAAATTGTTTTAATTTTATATTTTATATTTTCTTTTTATATTTTTTGATTCTTAATTTCTTTTTCTTTGTAAATAAATATATAGAATATAAAAGGGCTATATATATACAAAAGGGATAAAATAGATAGATAAAACTAAAAATAAATAAATATTAAAAATTAGATATTTTTTGCTTTCAAATAATTTTTTACTATTTATATAATTTTAGTTAATTTTGATTATTTTTAGGTATTTATAAAGTTAAAAATATCCCAAATCAGGGATTAAATAAAAAGGCAGAATTGAAATGGAAATTAAAAATATCAAATAATGTCCAAACTTTTCCAAATTAATTTTAATATATGAATAATAATATATAGAAAATTTAAAAAAATAGAAAACAATGTTTTCCGAATTTTTAAGAATTTTTATATTTTCACAAAGTTTTTTTGGTTCTTTTTAATTTTTAGGAGTTTTCTTTTTCTTATTTATAGTATTTTTGGTCTGAAGGTCGAAAATTCTTTAGTAAACGAAATATATTTTTCAAGAAATTTTTCAGAATGATTTTATAATTTTTATGGATTTTTAAGCTAAATAGGGAATATCTGACCTCTTTTTTTATAAAATAGGAAAAAGTCCTAAAATGTTGATCTAAAAATGTGGTATGGATCTACAAAATTATGAGCTTAACCCTATTCTTGGGGATTTTTTGATGCACGAAAACTCTATTTACTAAATGGAAGAAATGCATAAAAAATCAATGAACTAGTAGGGGCATAGATGTAATTAAAATAAAAGTACGAGGCCTTTTTGTAAATTTTCAAAAAAAAATATTAAACTAGAAGTAAAAGTTCTCGGGCCAAAACGAAATACATAAATTAATAGGGTCTCAAGTGCAGAATGCACACCTCACGTGGCACAGCATGTGAGGAGAGCCGACATGGACTCGACTGCAACTAAAGAAAATACAAGGGTTCTTTTGCAATTTTTACAAAAATATATAAAGGCAGATTATATTTTATAGACCATATATTAAATAAAAAAAGTGTGTTGTGTGAAAGTGCAAAATACCCAACACAAGGTGTATGCGGACGATCCAGATCCGGTCACTTATCCATGTGTTGCGCTCTCCGCGGCCTACGGCGCTTCACCTTGGACGGATCAGATTAGATTTCCTATGGGAGATCAACGGTTGATGTGGCATATCCAATGACTACGGGATAATCTAAAGAGACAATATGATCAATGGTTGGAAGAGGTTGTAGAAGAACTGAACTCAGAAGAACCGAGCTTCAATCTCCTCTCCTTTGCTCCTTCGATCGTATGAGAATCTCGGGCGAGGGGCAAAATGGAGTTGGTGCTCCTCCGCTTCAGATGAGGGTCTCCTAACGTATGCCCTAGCACTGTTGATGCAGAACGAGATTGAGGATGAGCATGGGCTCCAGGTACCTCCTTCAAGAGCAAAATCGCCCTAAGAGGGTCCTTTGGCCACCAGCACCTGCAATGAAGCTCACACAAGCAAAAAGGGGGCATTCCGGGGCCTTATTGGTGTGGGTGGATGGTATATGGGGTGTGGCGCTTGTGTCTCCACAGAGTGGAGGAGGTGGGACACAGATCTCCAGATCCACGAGAAATCTGGGAGAAATGAGAGTCCTAGGGCATAGAGAAACAAAGAGGGAGTAAAGGCAAGGTGGTAACGAGTCGTAGAACAAGCAGAAACAAGATGGGTGGTTCATCGGAGCTACCCTCAGATGAACTACTATTCTTAACAACTACGCTAAATCAGCCTATGAAAATCAAGCCTAAGTGCACAAAATAAATCCTACTAATAAACACTAACTAAAAAGAAAAATAAATTACCTCGAGTGGCAAATGTCATCTAAGTGGACCTCACGGCAGTGGTAGTTGCAGGAGATGGTAGAACCTTACCCTAGGATGGTCCTCGATCAACCAAAAAGTTGGTTGAGGAGGTTGTCACCCACCTCGAGCCCTTGAGCGCAAAATGGAGGAGAAAACACAACCAAAGAAGATTCAAGCCTTGAATGGAGGAGAAGGAGCTCCTATGTACAGGGTGAAGAAGCATCGACAAAGAAAGAGGGAGAACGACCGAATCAATGGAGCATTCCTCGAGAAATCAAGGACATGTGAAAGCCCTATGATTGAGGAGAAAAGGTCATGGAGGAATCTCTCCAAAATAGTGAATGGGTCGGGCTGCAAAAATCAAAGAACTCATGGCCAAATGAAGAGTGTCAGAGCTACAGGGGCTAGTCAGATAGTTGATCGAGGTCAATTGTCGATTCCACCTGGTTGTCCACATCGACCACCCAGGAAAAACCATCATAAAATTATTTGAAAATTAATTAATAAATAACAAATAATTTTATGAATTTTAAGTTATAGAATAAGTTGTTTATTATTTTCTATAGTATATTATTATTTACTTATTTATTGAGCTTATTTATTACAAGTTTACTTTTTGGGTTATTTTATAGGTATATATTTGCCTATGTTTTTAGTGTTTTATTTTTATTTTGTATTTTTGATTTATTATTTTATTTTATTTATTTTATAAAATTATAACTTATTTTTATAAACATAAATATATTTTTATACATTTTCTGATATAATATTTACACTTGAATAAATATAGGTGTTGAATATATATAGTTATTGTATATTATTTATGTATTTTAGTATATTATTTTATTTTTGTGATTTCTTTTTGATTTTAATGTCTTCTAAATATGTAGTACATTATAAAAAATATTTAAAAAATTATACAAATATAAGATTATAAAAATAATAAAGAATAAATAAAATGATTATTTTATTTAGGTACATTATGCAATTGGGGTCTAAAAACGAACTTTCACACCTTAGCTCCAAAAAATAGAAAACCACCTTCATTAAAATTTTTTAAAAGTTATATACAATTAAATTTGATTTTGATATATTTTGAGTTTTTATTTAGGAGATATGGGTCTAAAGAAATTTGAAGTTTATCTTTTTTATTTTGAGTATAAAAGGTACGTTGTATATTATTTTTGTATAACTCGATTTTGTATTTTTATTTGTATTTTTATCTAAAACTATCTTGTATAAAGTTTCTTTAATGAGGTATAAATAGTGGAAATAAAATAGGTCCCAAAAATGAATTATTGATGAATAAAAGAATAGGATTTTTAATCTCTTTCTGGCCCTTATCTCCCCCTACATTACTCCTTGTCGACCAAATCAATTCTGTGACATGATCTCTGGGTATAGGTCACATAATACATTGTGTATTTTATTCTTTTATTTTTCTTTATTCAATAATTTTGACATTAAATACTATATTTTATACACAATAAATGGAATACAACATGAATGTTAATTTGTACAAATAAAAGCTAGTTACATTCATTAGCTAGGGTTTTTAAGGTCAAAATGATAGAATAAAGGTGATGAAATGGAGATTCATCAACTCCCTAAGAATGACCCTACTGACATATCGTTGGTTGGTGGATCATGTTTCTTGATCATATCCACCTTAGCAAGGTCAACCTACATTCCCTTTTGGATATGACATGCCCCAACACGATACCCTCCTGAACCGTAAAATGACTCCCAAGAGAGCATCGGATTCACCTCTCTACATCTTTGAAGAACTTAGTCCAAGTGTGCAATACCTGAATCAAATGAACCACCATGAATCGAGAAATCATCTATGAAGATCTTCAGAAAATCTCTCACCATCTCGACAAATATATCAATCATGCATCGTTGAAAAGTGTCTAGAATATTATAGATGTATGAATGGCATACGCTTGAATGCGTATGTATCGAATGGACATGTGAATGTGTTTTTTTCCTGGTCTTCAAAGGTGATGGCTACTTGATTGTAGCCTGAGTACCCATCAAGAAAATAGAAGAATTCTTTTCCTACTAATCCCTCCATAATCATATCAATAAATGACAAGGAAAAGTGAGCTTTCCTGGTCAAGAAAATCAAGCGTATGTAGTCCACATAGAAATGCCACGAAGCAGGTACGTGTGTCACAGTCGCGACTCCCTCCTCAATGGTGACCATTTGAATTCTAGACTTCTTCGAGACAACATGTAATGATACCACCCACTTGGAGTTGGAGATGGTGTATATGAAGCCCACTCCACACCATTTCTGAATCTCTTTCTTCACAACTTCCCATAGATTAATATTTAATCTTATTTGAAATTCTTAGGAAGGTCTAGCATTATCCGTAATATAAATGTGGTGTGAATAGAGAGCAGGGTTAATCCTCACGAGATCCGATACAGTCTAACCTATAGCCTTGTGGTTCTCCTCTAAGACTTTTAACAACCTTTACTCATTTTCTACAGTAAACTTTATATTGATAATGACAGGGAACCTATACTTGAATCCTGCATGAAATTCGTACGTAAGTGTAGGAGGTAACGATTTCAACTCTGGTAATGTTGCATCATCAAGTAAATCGAGTTGCACCATCGCCAAATCGGGCGTAGTGCTTCATGAAGGTAGATCTGCATGTGTTGTGCTTTCCACCAACATGGATGTGTCTTGAGTTAGATTACCAAACATCTACAGTAATTCATCCAAAGCCATGCCTGATCCATCATCCTCACCCCGTAATTATTCCGTGAAAGATGGAACTGATAAATTCAAAGGGATTTATATGTCATCATGGAGTTGGGATATGCATAAATCAAGAAGCTCTACAACACCTGGCGAACTACATCGTTAACACGGTCCTTGATTAGTCCCGAAATACCCTCTGCTAGTTAGTGTGAATTATCATGCGTGAAAATGAAATGTGTCGTACGTTGTAGGAGGGTAATCACAATCAATCAAGAAAATAACCACTTTAATAATTAATCAAATTTAATCAAAGTGATTTTATGCTTATTTATCATGGGCAAGTTCTAGGGTCAAACTCAAGGAGGTAAAGGAACAACCTAGGGGATTGTCTATCACGTTTCATGCATGACATTCGAGGTGGAATGTTTTTTTTGCATTTTAATGCATTTTTTAAAATGTAAATGAAATGTAGGCCAATTTTAAGCAATAGAAAATAAATGTCGATCAAATGATGCCCAAAAAATACAAAACTTGACCGAGATGTGAATATTTTTTTGGAATTTTCTAATGCAATATGAATATTTATAATTTTAAGTGATGTAAACAATGTGAATCTCAATAATTAATTATAATAAATATTAAAACTACTATATTCAAGAAATAAATTTATCTAAGATATATCGAGACAAGAAATATCCTAAAAAATCTTAAACCCTAAAAATGTTGAGTCTAATACCTATTAAAAATTAAATATTGAAATCCACGAAGTTATTTTTATAGATCAAATATTCATGTAATTGTAATTATTTTTTATAACAATGTGAAATACAATTTATTCTACTATCCATGAATTTTCGGTAATTTTTCGAGCAATAGTTAATTATCTTTGAATTTCTAAGCACAGACTGGGTAAAATATGCAATTTTCCAGGAAGAGTATTAATTATTAATTAATCTAAGGAGCATAAAAAAATAAATCATGTGCCACAATGTAAATAATTAGTTGAAGAGAAAAATGTTTTTTTCTAATAAATAAAAAGATGCAAAAATGTTGCTCAAATAATATACAAAAGTTAGGGTTCTTTTCATAAATTACAATAATGAAATAAATAAATAATAATGCAAAGTAGGGACTACGGTTTAATTTCTAGGCCCTTTTTGGGGGATCTTAAAAATTTACCAACGAGTCGCATGCACCTCACGTGACCCTCGGGGCCATGCCTTGTTGGAATTTGGTTGTTCTCAAGGGGCTCCTTTGCAAATAACCTACCTCTCAAGCGTGGGTCATGCAATAGGGGGATCTCAATCCTCGTGTCAAGCAAAGAGGGGTAGATCGTGAGTGCCTCGGCTGGTGGAGATGGTTACGGAGAAGCTCCTGACAGAGATGCACTCAGGATGAGGTAGTAGTCGAGGAACTCCAGTGGTGATGATGGCCATTGTCGATGAAGTACAAAAGAGTATGGTAAGGAAGGGTCCAAGATCCATCAACCGATGGTGTGTCTGGAGGAGCTTCTAAGGCTTACTAGAAGAGGAAGTAGAGGATCGTAGTGTCGCTGACGAAGTGACCTCTGGAGCATGTCGATGCAGAGGATGGAGTTGTCAGAGGAGGACCTCCAGTGATGTTTGTGATGTATGAGTAGTCGGTGGGGAGAGGAGGGTCATGGAGCTATTATAGATCATGGTTGCGTCGAACAAAGATACCTCTAGGATAGGAGACGGCCGAGCAAAGTGGTGTGGTGGAGGAATATTGGGGAGATGGTGAGGTAGTGGTGAATACGGGGCAGAGTGATGTGGGTCAATGGTGGTTTTCATGGATCGAGGTGGAGGCGGAAAGTAGAGGGGTGGAGGAGGAAAGGGGGGGGGGGTCGATACATGAGAGAACTAGGATCGACGACCAAGGGGATTAGAGCGAGTAGACATGGTGGCGCGTTGCAATGAGGGATGCCCCTTGGATCTCGTCGAGATTAAAGGGGGATGGGTGTTGTCACCACCCTGATCGAAGTAGAAGCAGATCTTCAGATCTTGGAATTGAGGAATGTCCATGACGTAGGAGGGTAGTGATGCTTTAATAGGGAGCAAGGGGTGGCCTACTATGGAAGGTGGCGGCGATCGATTTGATGGGATTGTGGGATGCCAAAATTGGAAGGAGGTCAGGATGATGAGAGGTAGCGGATGAGATTGGGATCTGATTGAGATGGGGTATTCGAGGCGGCGGTGATGAGATTTGATGAGGGAGCTGGGGGTTTGTTTCTAGATCGGGGATTGGCAGCGAGGGCTTAACGTGAAAGGTGGATCAGAGATGAGGGTAGTGGCATAGGCGATGGGTCTGGTGGCTAGCCAAAAGAGGAAGGCGATATCCAACCAAGAATGGAAGGGGGAGAGAAGAGCGGAGGAAGGAGACGGCTTCTGGGCCGTCCGATCGACTAAGATTGGATGACACAGATAACGCCACATGTCAATTAAATTTTTTATTATTTTTTATTTTTATAAATTATAAAAGAAATATAAATTCAATAAATGAGTGATACGTGATCGAATTTTTGAGATTTTGTAATGTTTTATCATATTTAAATAAGATAAAAAATCGAAAAAATATACGATAAAATCAAGGAGAAATATTTACATATCACTATATTTTTTTTGGATTCCTATTGATTGAGAACAATGATAAACAAAATGAAATACGGAAAGGATGACTTTTGTACAAACTATTAGTGAACACTCGGACTCTGTTAGTTTCTTTAACTTTGGTCTTATGTTAGATTTGGATTTTTGCATATTTTAATAAATTTTTTCGTCAAAGAAAATAAATGAAAAATAAATAAAATAAAAAGATTTAAATATGTACATAAAAATAAAAGGTCGAAATCGGGTAAATACACAATGTACAAAAGAGGCCCAAAACTCAACTTTCACACATGAGCTCCGATTCACTTGAACTTAGTATTGTTTTGCAGGTAATTGAATGTACATTAGTTCAAAAGTAATTAGGATCAAATGGGATACTGTATGAGGAAGATATCTGTGTTTTAGTTCGACATATATGAAATTAGGATTCGAGTTTATTTCTTAATTATTTCAGTTAGTGTTTTTTGTATTTTTTTAATACTGTTAGTAATATGTACATAGTGGAGGTATTTTTAATTGATTTGGAGTTAGCATGAATTAATTAAAATTAGGGAAGTTAGCTTATTTTACACATCAAATTGGCTGGGGATTTTTGTCTTCTTATTTATGAAATTCTGCATGATAAAATGTAATTATTAATTAAATATGCATGAATGCTAATTATGCAGAATAATTGATAAAATATAGATAAATTTTGGGGAATTGAGTTTAATTAATCACTTTTACAGTGATGAATCACATATTCATCAACTCCTTATACTTAAACCATGCGCGTCCCCGAGCATCAAAATAAATGAAAATGAGATGAAATGAGATTAGGTTTCATACCAAGACCATGAGTAAAAGGTGAAAATGGAGGTAGTCCCGACCTTTGGATTCTTAATTTGGCAGAACTTTTGTAAGAATCAGGATTCTAAAGTCAACAGCCTTCACGTTCTACACATCATTGTCACAGTTTTGACTCAGAAGTCATCTTAGATCAATCTTATTCCCAAAGCATACCCTGTGTACAATGAACAATTGACTCATTTGTGTGAAAGAGTTTAGCTCTTCCCATCAAGAATGCCGGACTACCATGCAAACCTCTCCTCTAATACCTCATCCTCGGGGAGTCAGGTATTTCCTTCTAAGGTTTGTCGTGTTGTGTTCGCAATCGAAAAGAGGGAAGAAATTAGAAGAAGGGGAAAGAATTGGAGGGTGACCAGTGTAGTTACCTCTCCTTGTGAAGCATGCCAGTTTAGCCAATCTCCACCAAGATCTGCAGATTCTCTTGAAGCTTGGACCTTTTTGTCAAATATTTATATAGTAGTTGGCTTCTTTTTGTTTGTATTTTTGGTAGCTCTACGTGGATCTTGTTGTACCCCTACTGATATGGGATCTTTTTTTCAGTACATGTTTTGGGTTTTTTAGAAAAAAATTGTGCCCAGTCATCCATCCCTTTTCCGAAGCTTTATTTCAACCCGTACTCTATCTTTAGATGTCCATGCTACTAGAAAAGAAACTCACATAGTCTTCCAATACCCTATCTGAGTTGAGTTAAGTGCATAGTAAGAGAGTATAAATTAATTACCTTTTCAAGAGTCGTATCTAGAATGCAGCAACCAGGTTAGATACTAGTAATCAAATTCTACACATTGTCATGTGGAACTCGAAGAATTAAGTCCAAGACCTAAAGCTTTTAAAATTCTATTACGGTGAAGTTCCTTTGATATTTAGGTGGATTGAGGCCAAGTCTAGACCACCCACGATTTCTGCTCATAACTCGGTTCAGAACCCAAGGTCTTTTCATAGATGCATGAAATGCTGGAAGAAGTGAAGATGCAAACAAGTTTTTTATGAGATTTTTAATTCAATATTTTTTTTGTTGTTGTTTTTTTTAAAAAAGAATAAGAAGCCTTTTTTTTCAAAATTTAGGTTACACATGCAATGTTAGTTGCACAAAACACAAAGTTAGTTACATTTTTTATAGATTTTATAAGTTTGTTATCCACCCATAAATAAGAATATAGACTTACGTGAAAGTACGAGCAATGGGTAAAATATATACAAACTATATACACACCCCGTATACTTAGCAATTGCTATGTCCTGGGAGCACAAGAAGCGTAGAAAAGACATTTCCCAGGCTAAATATAATAGAAAGAAAAAGAAAAAGGAAAAGATAAGGCATCATGTCCCCCTATGCTTAGGTTTTGACAGTCTAAGTATAGAAGAATAGCGAAGAATGAGGTGAACGAGGATGTGAAATTTGAATGAGGAGAGTATATATAGTGGGCATCGAGTCCCCTTATACTTAGGCTCTGGTTAGCCTAAGTACGGGAAAAGGGTGGGGGTCCGATGAGATCTGGAGAATGTACATTTGAAATGTGTGAAGAATAAAGATGATCTGTACAACATGTATCTGACTACTTCTATTCATGTAGGGTATTCTGATGAGTCTTCATGGTGCTCACTCTCCATGAAGTTGATGACCTTGACTTGGGCTAATTGTTGTTTAGAATCTACATATGGCTTCAACAATTGCTCATTCACTAGAAAAGGTTGTGCACCATCTTTGAGCATAACAATATCAACACTTCCATTGTTATGCCCATTTATGACAATGTAGGGACCCACCCATTTTGATTTGTGTTTCACATGAAAAATCTTCAACCGGGCATTGGACAATCATTACTCAGGGATAAAGGTCTTATGCCTACGGTGTCTATCATGCTATTTCTTGACCTTGTCCTTATATATCACGATGTTGTCATATCCTCAGTTTCGGATTTCTATTAGCTCATTCATATTTAAGTCACGGCATAGCTTCAAGATGACAAATCTAATTAATATTCTTGATAACCCACTCGGATCTGAGAAATAATTCCATAGGTAAATGGCATGGCTTGCCATAGATCATCCTAAAAGGTGAAGTACTGAGTGCAGTCTTATAGGTTATCCTATATGCCCACAGAATATGGTCTAAAAGCTGGGGCCAATTCTTCCTATCAGGATGAACCAACTTCTGAAGAATGCTCTTCTCCTCTCTGTTAGAAACCTCTACTATGCCATTAAACTGTGGGTGATGTGGATTGGCTATTCTATGCTTGAATTTACAGTCTTTAGCCAAGATCTCATTTCTCTATTTACAAAGTGGACACAACCATCAGAAATCAAAACCTTTGGGACCCCGAACCTTGCAATAACATTATCCTTGATAAAATTACAAGCAGTCTAGCTATCTTCGTTTCGGATTGTGATATCCTCTACCCATCTTGATAAATAATCAACAGCTAATAATATGTACTCATGTCCATTATTGTTGGAAAAGGGACCAATAAAATCAATTTCCCATTCATAAAAAACATCAAAAAAAATTATAAGTTGCATGGGCATTTCATCTCTATATCCCACGATCCCCCCAATTCTCTGACAAATCGGGCACGATCGTACAAAATCATTGGCATCTCTAAATATGGTAGGCCAATAAAATATGAATTGAAGTACCTTGTGCATGGTTCACTTTCTCAAGTGGTGTCCTCCAGCCTCAAGTGAATGGGAGTGTGTGAAGACATTCTGATATTCCTCTTGAGGAATACATCTTCACCAAACACAATCCAATCCCTCAAAGAAAAGGAACGAATAATCCCAATTGTATTTCCTCAAATTCAACTTCATTCAGTCAATCCTGCTCTTGGGCCAACCCAGAAAACTTACTTGGAGACAAGATAGTTCACTATGTTGGCGTACCAAGGGAGTGAGTCAGTAGCACAGACTGACATGGGAAGGTCTCTCGAATAGGTCCAATATCCAGATTATCATTTTGCTCAATTCGAAAAATATAATCAACCACGACATTCTTTATTCCAGGTTTATCCTTAATTTCCAAATCAAATTCCTATATTAATAAGATTCATCTCAGAAGCACGCCTTCGCATCCTTCTTTTCCATTAGGTACGCGATTGTTGTGTGATAGGTAAAAATCATCACCTTGGAGCCCAATATATATTATCTGAGTTTTCAAGGGCCCAAACTACCACGAGCATTTCCTTTTCAATCACTATATAATTTCTTTATGCATGATCCAAAACTTTACTCCTGTAGCGACTTCCCATCACATATTTGTCCAAGCACAGCCCTGGCTGCAAAATTCGATACATAAGTCGTGATCTCAAAGGGAAGAGACTAGTCAGGAGCTTGTAGAATCTGCGATTCACTGATTTCCTTTTTTAGGAGCTCAAAGGCCTATAGACACATATGATTTACAATAAACTCAGTGACTTTCCCTAAGAGCTCGATTAGTGGGTAGGTGATCTTTGAAAAATCATGAATAAATATTCTATAAAATCTTACATGCCTAAAAATGATCGCATTACCTTGATGTTGGTTGGTGGCTCAAGTTTTTTGATCACATCCACCTTGGTAGGGTCAACCTTTACTCCCTTTTTGGAGATGACGTACCCTAACATGACACCATCCATCACCATGAAGTGACTTTTCTCCTAGGAGAGTACCTGATTGACCTCCCTACACCTCTTAAGAACTCAATCCAAGTGTGCTAAACATGTGTCAAAAGAATCACCATCGACCGATAAGTAATCCATGAAGACCTCGAGTAAGTCTCCCACCATCTTAGCAAATATGAAGATCATGCACCGCTGAAATGTGCCTGAGGCATTACAAAACCCAAATGGCATGCGACTGAACGCGTAAGTGCCGAATGGACATGTAAATGTGGTCTTCTCCTGATCCTTGGGAGTGATATCTACCTTATTGTAACTTGAGTACCCGTCAAGAAAACATAATAATGCTTTCCCTATACGTCTCTCCAAGATTTGATCAATGAATGGAGAGGAAAGTGTTCTTCTTGGTTGAAGCATTTAGGCATCTGTAGTAGACATAGGCGTACCACGATGTGGGTACTCTTGTCACTATATCTTCCCCCTCCTTATTGATGACCATTTGGATTCCAAACTTCCTATGAACAACATGAAGCGGCGCCACCAACTTGTAGTCGTAGATAGGGTATATAAATCCTTCTTTGCACCATTTCTCAATCTCTTTCTTAACTACTTCCTTGAGATTAGGGTTTAATCTCCTCTAAAATTCATGGGAAGATCTCACCTTATCCTCAACATATATTTGGTGCGAGCAGAGAGTGAGATTAATCCCTACGAGATCTAACACTGTCCAGCCAATAACCTTGCGGTTCTTCTTAAGAACTTCAAGCAACCTAGACTCTTGGTTTTTAGTTAATGTTGAGCTAATGATCATAGTAAATATCTATTTGGGATAATTATCACAGGGAATATATCTTTGGCTCCTACAAGAAACACATATTTGTGTGTAGAAGGAAGTGGTTTCAGCTCAGGCAAATATGAATCATCAATTAGATCTGGTTGAATGGAATTTGATTTCGGCTCTATGTTGGATGATGGTGGATCAATATGTGATGTGTTGGCTACCAACTCTTATGAAGGGTGATTCAGATAGCAAAAGTAGTGCAGTAATCGACCAAAGGCACATTTGACTCGTCATTTATATTCCTCGACTGTCCCAAAAAAGATGAGACTGATAGATCCAAAGGGGTCTCTATGTAATCAAGGGTGTAGTCATATGTGTCTCTGAGTAATTTTGGCAACACCTAGCAAACTGCAGTGTGCACTGCTCCCTCTCTAGATGAGAGGGTCTTACTCTATCCTTCTATAATCGGTTGCCAAGGCCCAGTTTTGCTAATCATCTTACATTCTGCCTTTGAAGATTCTGCGTACTCGGTGCTAGATTTGGAGTCAGGTCTTTGCCATTTTGTCTACTTCATCTCTAAGTCCATCTCTCCAACTAGGAATCTGAACTTCATCATTCCTGTACCATAATCAAATACTGCTCTTGTAGTCCTTACGAATGGACTTCCAAGAATAATTTGAGATTCTCTCCAATGATTAGGGGTTTCCATATCAAGGATAGTGAAGTCTACTTTGTATCGTGTTCCCTCAACCAAGATAACCACGTTCTTCACTTCTCCCTTAGGTCTTTTTATTGATCGATCAACAAATTGGAGTAGAGATGATGATTTTCTGAGAGATCATATCTCCAATTTGTAGCATAAAGCTAAGGGCAGAAGATTGAATGAAGAACTGTTATTTATGAGTGTACGTGCAAATTCAATGCCACCGATGCGACTCACTACATAGCGAGCACCCAGGTCCCTCTTTTTTCTTAGTAGATGCTGATTATTGACACATTTGGTAGTTGCCACTGTTAAGATATGAGTCTCCATGAATTGATTTGTGTTCTTCTATGAGTCCGAGTAGGAGTGCATTTCATATTCAAATATTTCTGGAATGAAAGGTTGCTAGTCACATATTGATCAAATGGCACCTTTACTGTAATACTTCTTAACAAAATCATGCCATTTCCGGGTCATCTTAAAGAGTTCTAAATTTTATGCTTTCCACCCTTAAGAGCACGGGGGGAAAGGAATGGAAGCAATCGAGACATGAGATAAAGAACCTTAATCATAAACTGGAGAATCTTTAATAGGAGCAGAGTTCTTATTACAATGACCTTTATTTTTCACTTGATTATAAAAATCAAAATTTTCTACATCATGTTGCAGAAAAGATGACAAAGATGAATTAGCCACAACTGGAGGTGCAAGGTCCTCTGTAGACTCCACGGGTGCTTTTCCCTTTCCATGAGCAGGAATCCTCAATGATACTAAATTTAGACTTTCGTCATCTTTATCTTCATCTTCATCGGAAGTATGCTCCGGTTGAGCTCCTGAGTCTTCTTGCTCCATTTCCCTTGCTTGGTCAGGCATGACCACAGTCCTTCAATTCTTAAGTGACATAGCATTGATATTTTCAAACGAAATGATCTCATGTTCAGTTCTAGATGAGTCTAAATAATATACCTGACCACTATGATGAGATTGAGATTTATTCAAGTTGTTAGGCTTAACTTGAACTTCGGCGGGAATGGCTGTGGCAGGAGCCGTCTGCTCATCTCTCCAACAGGATAAGAGGTTTACGCCACCCTATAGATCCTCAAATTCATTACGAAAGGATCATATTTCCTCTAGTGTCTGCTGCTAAATATCAACGGGTTCGGTCTGAGAGTTAGATGGATGTACAGGTTGCTTCGAAGATCGTTCCTGTGGATATCGACACTTATGTTGATAATGATGAGGTACTTTCTTGTATTGTGAACCATGTTGATTCGCTTGGTATTAGCCATGTCGACCGTGTGATTGATGCGATCTTTACTGTTGGGATGGAATGCACGGGAATGCGACATTGTAGAAGGTCAGGGGACGTTGGTAGGGTGGACGATCCCCCATATTACCTGGTCAGACAGGGTCTTGAGTATCCCAGATGTTGTTCACCTCAAACACCAGAGGTGGTACTTCTTCGATGATCTTGGCTAGTGATGGTGACTGTTGGAGAGATTCGGCATAGGATAGGTCCTGAATCCACGGTTGAGGTGGACCTGACATCGGTTGTTCCTAGACCTGATGTACTTGGTTAATGGGAACAATGGATGCAGTCATGGAGGGTATCCCAATCTTGCATACCTTCTCAGTCAGCTCCTCCATCTGTTTTGGGAATTGGGAGATCTTGTTGTCGATGTCGTTCATCCTCGTGTGAATCTTATCCACTACAACTAGCTTGTCAGCGATGATGCCCATAATCGGAATCAGATCCTCAGTTATTTCCGCAATAGTTTGTTTTCCTCCTTTAGATTGGAGTGATTTGAGGGAGTTAGTATACGTCCTGCTAGCGATATGTGAACGGCTTGTCTCAGCCATCTGCTCGAATATCTTCCAGACAATATCCGCACCTCGTGCTGTGTAGTTTCCTCCATAGGAAGCACTAACTAAACCTTGAGTCCCATAACTAAGACCAGAATAGAGTGACTGGAGCAAGATATTGTCATCCAAAGAATGACACGGACACTTTTGTAACAAATCTTTGAATCCGTCACATGCCTCACAGAATGGTTCATGAGCCATCTGAGAGAAGCTAGGGGTAGAACTTCTTTAGGAACCAGTCCTTGAATTGATCATATGTGGAGATTGTCACTCCTAGATTCTTCACTCATTAGTTTGCTTTTCCCTTCAAGGTGAATGGTAGTGCAGTGAGACAAATGTAGTCTTGGCTGACTCTGGGGTGTCTCAGGTTTGAACATACAAGCTCCAAATCCTATAAGAATTTGTATGGTTATTTAGTAGTATTTCCATGAAGTTGATGAAACTGGTTCAAGAAGGGTGGCTTTAGTTCATAATCCACTTATGGCTCGAGTGGTTGCATATAATTCCTTACTATGTAGTGCCCAGGGTTATAAGCTGCTTCCATTGGTGGTTCACCCCTCACATTGAGTTGGTTGAGTTGTTCCCTCAGCAGAAGATGTTGTCGTTCAAATGCAGCCAACCATTCTAGTATCATCTACGTATGGTCTTCATTATGTTCGTCTTCATGATCTCTTTTCGTGGGAGGCATCTTCTTCAAATTTTCTTCTTCTTCACCTTTCAAATGTGAAAAATGAGAATCAATGGAGTGGAAAGAATCAGAATAAGAATCATCGTGGTGAGAGTCTTCCTCGATGTCATGAGGAGAGAGAGTGTGGGTTTGACCTACCTCGAGGAAGATGAAAAAATCATAGGATGAGGATTCATGGGAAGAGTGTCCACAAACTCAAGGTGGTCCGGAGTAAGAGTGTCTCTATACCCTTGAGAAGGGTAGATTTGTGGTGGTTAGTGAAAGGTTCGCGGAGTCTAAACAAAATTTACCACGATACCCCATCCTCGATTTCAAATGACTTGGAAGAAGATTACGATTCATGATGTAGGCAAAAGTGTGTGGTATTTGATGATTATCCTGAATCTACACACAATATAAACACAATCCAAACCCCAATTTTACTAACTCACATAGTGATGGCCATAAGAGTCCGACAAATTATCTTGTCAATTTTGATTGGTGACCATTCAAATCTTACACATGTTTAAGTGAGTTGTTAGGTTCATGTATTTCCCTAAATACTGGCATAAATTCTTACGACTAGTTACACCAACTTTCAACTAGTATGGGTGTAAGTATAGACCGTAAAATAGCTATCTGCTACTTAAGGACAGAGCCTTACACAGTGTCCTTTAAGTCATCCACTCTGCTAAGGAAAGACAGATTATAAACGGCTACCCATGTTTCCTAACTAAGAAGTAGCTAATCGTTTTTTAGAATTAGAGGTATGAATAAAAATCCCAGAGCTTGGCTCTATCCTTAAGTGCGCGTCCCTCACCTATCAACAAGATAAAGGGATAAAATGATGAGGTTCTTCTCCCATAACAGTTCTCAATTTTATGGTTTAATTAAAGTCAGCCTTGTTTCACATTCTCAATTTTATTTAGGTGATCAATAAAAAATTAGATGAGCAGAAATTCACGTCTACCGTCCAGTTCCAATTTCCTTTAAATCTTAGGTGACAAAACAGAGGGAGAAAATTTGGAAAAGTCGATGCACGCGGAAAAGAATGATGTATGCTCAGTTAGAAGACTTACAATGATTCCTCGCAATCTTCATGTGGGATGCAATCCAAGAATTGAAAATTATTCTAAATGAAATTAAATCCACCAAAACCACACCTAGCAGATAGTTCTATTAATCATGGAGAATTAATTTAATATTTGTTACTAAGTTGAATGATCTAGAAGTATGTCTCAATTAAGTGCAGTATGGTCCCATGTTCTACGAGCATAGAAAATAAACCTAGAAGCTTTGATAGTCGTAAGTGCAAGTCTAATTCCTAAGAACCAGTCATGTCGGACCCCACCCTCACCGGAGAGTAAAACGGGTCCGACACACCACAAATAAAGAGTTCGAAAATTGTTACACACAAGAATCCAAATGGACATCATTGTTAATAAGAAATTAATTATAAATATTTATAAAAATAAAATTGTATAAATTAAAATCCTAGACTCTATTCTTTCTCACGACCTGACTCGATCGTAATTTTATGCAGCTTTTCAGAAGTCAGCGGAAGATGCACGATTTTGGAAGAAACTACTCTACATACGTCAAGTACCTTGCACGAAAAATAAGAGTGTGTAAGAGTGTGACACAAAAATAATCAAAAATAGAAGACAGAAAATAAATGCTAAAAATAAGATAAAACAAATGTAGGGAAAAATAAAATGAAAAATAAAAAATATACAATGATGAGGTTCGGAGGTCAGACTAGTCGAATATTTGGAAAAATCTAACACTAGTTTTCTAGACGAAAAACCTATGTTGTTTGCCTCCCCAACAACGACGCCATCTGATTAGTCATGCAATACCCTTTGCTAATTAGTGTGAATTATCGTGCACTAAAATGAAATGTATTGTTCGTTGTAGTTGGGTAATCGAAATCAATTAACAAATAACCACCTTAATAATTAATCAAATTTAATTGAAGTGGTTTTATGTTTATTTAGCCTGGACAAGTCCCAAGGTCGAACTCAATGAGGCAAAAAAACAACCTAGATGAGTGTCTATCAAATTTCGTGTACGACTTTCAAGGCATAATATTTTCAATATTTTTAATGCAACTTTAAAAAATACAAATGAAATGTTGACCAATTATAAGGAGTGGAAAATAAATGTCAATCCAATGACCTCCAAAAAAATATAAATGTTACTGAGATGTGAATACTGGTGAAATAAATGCATTGTAATTTTTTTGAATTTTCAGATGCAATATGAATACTTAATGATTTAATGATGCAAACAATGTGAATCTCGGTAATTAATTATAATAAACATTAAACCTACTTATATTTAGGAAATAAAATTATTTAAGATATATCAAGACATGAAATATCCTAAAAAATCTTAAACCCTAAAAATGTTGACTATAATACATTTGAAAAATTAAATATTGAAATCTACAAAATTATTTTTATAGAACAAAATATGCAAGGTAAATATAATTCTTTTTTAACACAATGTGAAATAAAATAAATTTTAGTATCTATGAATTTTCATCAATTTTTTGAGAAATGTTAATTATCTATGAATTTATTAGCACAAACTAGGTAAAATATGTAAGTTCTCAGAAAAATATTAATTATAATTAACAATAAAATATAAAATGTAAATCATGTGCCAAAATGTAAAGAATGAGTTGAAGAACAAAATGCTTATTTCTAATAAATAAAAAGATGCGAAATGTTGCTCAAATAATAAATAGAAGTCAGGGTTCTTTTCGTAAATTAACAATAATGAAATAAATAAAAAAATAATGCAAAGCAGGGACTACGGTTGAATTACCAAGCCCTCTGGGGGGAATCTGAAAAAATTACCACTAGGTCTTGTGTGCCTCACGTGACCCTTAGCGACTACACTGATTTGGAATTTGGCTATTATGAGGGGCTCGTTTGCAAATAACCCACCTCTCATGTGTGGGTCACACGAGAGGGGGGGTCTCAATCCTCATGCCAAGAAAATAGAGGTAGAAATCAGATGCTTCGATTGGTGGAGTTGGTTATGGAGAAGCTCCCAACAGACATGCACCCAGGATGACGCTACAGTAGAGGAACTATGGTGGTGACAATTGTCGTTGTTGGTGAAGCGTGGAAGACTCTGGTGAGGAAGGGGCCGAGCTCCGTCGGTTGATGATGTGTCTGGAGGAGCCTTGAAGGCTTCCTGGAAGAGGAAGCAAATGATCGGAGCATCGCTGACAAAGGGACCAGAGGAGCATGTCGATGCAGAGGCTAGAGTTGTTAGAGGAGGACCTCCAACAATGTTGGTGATGTGTGAGTAGCCGGTGAGGAGAGGAGGGACGTGGAGCTATTATAGATCCCGTTTGTGTTCGACAAAAATGCCTCCATGACAGGAGAAGGTCGAGCGAAGTAGCATGGTAGAGGAATATGGGGGAGATGGGGAGGTAGGGGTGAACATGGGGCAGAGCGATTGGGTTGACAGTGGTTGTCGTGAATCAGTGGAGGCAGAGAGTAGAGCACCAGAGGAGGAAAGGGGGGGGGGGGGTCGATACCTGAGAGAACCGGGCTTGACGGCCAAGGGGACCAAAGCGAGCATACGTGATGGCACGCTGCAACGAGGAATCCCTCATATCTCGATGAGTTTGAAGGGGAATGGGTGCCATCACCACCCTGGTCTGAGTAGAAGCAGATCTTTGAAGCTTGGAATTGGCGGATGGCCATGACGAAGGGGGCAATGGTGCTTTAACAATGATCGAGGAGTGGCCTGCTATGGAATGTGGTGGTGGTTAATCTGATGGGATTGAGGGCTGCCAAGTTGGAAGGAGGTCGGGAAGATGAGAGGCGACAAACGAGATTGGATCTGATTGAGATGGGGAATTCGAGGCGGTGACGATTGGATTTGATGAGGGAGCTAGGGGTTTGTTTCCGGATCGGGGATTTGCTATAAGGGCTTTAACGAGGAAGGTGGATCGGAGACGAGGGGAGTGGTGGCGGCAATTGGTGTAGCGGCTAACCAAAAGAGGAAGGCGGTGGCCAACCAAGAATGGAAGGGGGGAGAGAAGAGCGGAGGAACACATTCAGGGTCTTCGGATCGACCGAGATCGGATGGCCTAGATAACGCCACATGTTAATTTAATTTATTTTTTATTTTTTATAAATAATAAAAGAAATGTAAATGGGAAAATGAGTGACATGTGGCGGCTTTAGGTGTTGCCATGTGTTCTCTCTGGAACATTTGAAAATCAAAATAAAAGATAAATAAAAAGAAATACCAACTGACCTCGGATCGAAAAATTTTCTTCATGAACATTGCTCTTCTCGATGAGATCTACAACTTTCATGAAGAGACCAACCAAAATAGGTCTATAAAGTGATATTTTTGGGGGCACTCTATATACATAGAAATCGAATTTTTGGGATTTTGTAAACTTTTTATCATTTTTAAATAAGAAAAAATCTTTAAAAAATACTATAAAATCAAAGATAAATATTTAAACATTACTCTTTTTTATTTTTTATTGATAAAGAATAATGAGAAATAAAATAAAATACGAAAAAAATGACTTTTATACCGATTGTTAGTGAACACTCAGACTTGATTAGTTTCTTTGATCTTGGTCTTATTTTGGATTAGAATTTTTGCGCATTTTAATAAAACTTTTGTCAAAGAAAATAAACAAAATAAAAAGAGTTAAATATGTAATTAAAAAATAATTGAACACCATTATAAGTACATTTAATATGCATTTCTCTATTTCAATCTCTCAAATCCTCATACCACTCGGGGAATTGTAATAATAGCATACGTCCAATATTCTTAACTATTATTAAGAAAGGCAATTTAATGTATTTTCTCAAAAAGGATTGGGTTACTAACATCAAACCCTTATTGCTTGAGCAAATATAATGGTATCCCAGGCTTCTGATATTGCTATACGCTCATTTTCGTCTTTTTTTTCCCTGTTTTTTTCCCTGTTTTTTTTCTTTTGTTTCTTCCTCTTCAGAATCAGAAATCAAAATTTCTGATTCTCCCCATAATAGGTCAAAATCGGGTAAAATACACAATATACAAAAGAGGCCCAAACTCAGCTTTCACATATGAGCTCCAATTCACTTGAACTTGGTGTTGTTTGTAGGTAATTGAATGTATAATAGTTCAAAAGTGAGTAGAATCAAATCAAGCATTGTGTGAGGAAGATATCATCGTTTTAGTCAGTTAGATCTGAAATTATGGTTTGTGTTTATTTTCTAAATTATTTAAGTTAGTGATTTTTTGTATTTATTTATTATTCTTAGTAATATGTACATACTGGAGGTTATTTTAGGTGATTTTGGGGTTAGCACGAACTTATTAAAAATCCGATAATGGTCTTATTTTACAGGTCAAATGGGCTGGGGATTTTTGGCTTCTTATTTTATGCAATTGTGCATGATAAAATGCAATTATTAATTAAATATGCATGAATGCTAATTATGCAGAATAATGGAAAAATGCAGAGCTTAATTAATCACTTTTACAGTGATGAATCACATATTCATCAGTCCTCTACATATGAGAGGATCTCGCTCAAAATTATTGAGATCAGTTTCCAAGGATCAATTGTGTGTAATGCTATGAATTCTACCTCATAAGATGAGTAATCTATGTTGGTTTCAGAGTCTGATCACTGCCACTCTGTATGTTGCTTCTTGTTGATGCGATTTTATGCGGTTAAAAGTTGGTTTTACCACGTCGTTGTTGTTCCACGCAAAACCGTAATCAAACAAATAAGATTACAACTACAAGCATGTTGGAAAAATATGAGTTGTATAGTGCAAGTAGAGGTTCGTATCCGCAGGGACTAAGCAAACTCGCTCTTTTTGTTCTTCTTTAAAACTTGATTCAAATTTTAAATCTAATGTGATGAAAGAAAACTTGCAACAGAATGCGATCTACGGTAAGAATACTTCCTAGAACTTAGAATAAGCAAATGATGGTATGAGTGCAACTATGTAAAAAAGGTGGGGGTTGATTCGCAATTTAATAAGGGAAGACGAGATTACTTGTAAACTTTCAAGAGAGAATGATGAAATATAAAACTTGCATTGCATATATTTTCAAGAAAATGGAGTTGAGAATAGCTTACACAATAAAAGTTGTTCTTGCAACTTCAACTAAACAAATTAACTAAGATAGAAAAAATACAAGCGACAAATAAGATGGGAAAGAAATGCTTCTCTATCCGGATACGGAATGAAGACGATGTCAACGACGATGGAGATGGATGCGTGGGCTGCTAGATGCGGAGTGGGATGGAGCGACAAACGCTCCAAATACGGGCTGGAGATAATCGCTGGAGTATCGGGGAAGAAGGAGCCGCGGTCAGTGGCTGCTATGCGTACGAGACGAACACCGGTGCACGGTAGCGGAGTTGCACTGGAGAGGACAGCTGCTGTGGGCACTTGAACTCCAAAGAAGGAGGCTGAACGGAGGAGGATGGTGGATGGGTGTGCGGGTGGGCTGCACTACTCTGTGCCTGCAAGAGAAAACAAGAGAGAGGGAGAACAAGAGAGTAGAGGGGTCCGTCCAAAGCCTTATGCCTGCATACAAAAAATATGGACGGAGGGAGAGAGTGCGTGAATGAAAGTGATGAGGGGGGAGAGAGGTGTTGTGCGTGAGAATGGAATGCTTGAGAGAGACCCTCGTTTTATAATGGATTTTGCTTGGAGACATGCCATGCAAGTAAAGACAAAATATCATTATTAGTGTATGAAGAGTTAATTTTTGCATGGAAATGGGAGAGTGTATGGGAAGGGATAGGTACTTTTATTATTTGCATGGGAAAGAGACTTTGGTGGGTGGTTGGAGCATGAGAAAGGAGATAAAGTTGGTGGCTCTATTTATGAGAATAAAGAATGAGACTTTTACACTATGACCCCTCCTCATTTCTTTCCAACAAAATCTAAAGTGAAATGTGTTGGATGTTGTTACATTTAATGTTATATAAGTATACCCAATAATTCTTCATTTTCTTTGATAACAACAAGTCTGAATTTTATAGATGATATTAATCTCAATATAGAATATGATTTTAAATGTGAATGATGATTTTATCCGCTCTGTGTATAGGATGAAATTTATGTGAATTTAGAGTGTATACATCAAAGATTAATATTGTACTTCACATAATTTAAGTATGTTATACTAGTATATAATGTAATCATCACACCCCCGTACTTAAGTCTTGCTAGTCCTGAGCAAGAATAAGATAAGAAATAACGAAGTCCAAGGAGAATAGCCAAGATAGATCTGGTGAGGGTTGCTGTAGACATACCCACAAAGTCTCGAGTTTTAAGTCCATAATTACACAAATACACGGACTTCAGTAGAGTTGACCCATGGATTAATGATTTGTTCAAATCGTCGACTTGACTCGAGTTTTGTAGTTTCAACAGCCTCTCAGTTCCAACAAAATCAGACACGGTTTCAGAAGGTGATCAGGTCAGCTCATCCCTAAGAAACAAGTATTCTCTTTGACTTTGAATGGATATAAACAGTGTTAGTGATGTTTTAGCTTTCGTGAGTCAAGAGAACGAGCTAGCAATACGATCTATCGAAGTACCGAATGATTCCCTACTCATATAGCCTCAGTCCTTACCTGAATTCAGGCATATTCTCTTATTACCCAAGTATGTCAGCATAAAGAAATAGGTCATAATTCTTTGGAAAATGGGATTAATTTTCGGGGTTTTCCGTAGACCGCTTTGGTCCGTTGCTCTCATTTTTCCTTTTGCAGAGCATAACCCTGGGCCTCTTTGGGCCTCTTTTAAGAATTTTAGGTAGCATCATTGGGCTGCTACCACGGCTTTTTGGTGGAGAAGGGTTATTTGGTGGTCTTCTTTCCTTGCTTTTGCTTCGCACATCTTTGCATGATTGGTGGTTTTGGCATTTGTATTGTGATATGCCTTTTTGTGGTATTTTTATTTTGGATTTGGCATCAAAGGTAGTATCGGCTTAATATTGACTTTGGAGGCACGATACTGGCTTATTTGCTGACATACTTAGACTAGAGAGATCATGTTGCTCCTGAGTCAAGTTCCTTCATTAGCTATAGATAAGGTTCAGGCATTGGCACAACCAAGAGGACAACTCTCACCTCAACTAGATTGTAATTGTATCTCGTAAAATAAACTCAATCAAGCTAAGTGCAATATGCAGTTGCTTAATATCCACTGAAGAGTTTTAAGAGTGCTACTAGTTTCTCAGGTGATATAGTTAGATACAGAAGTTCATTCGCCAGTAGAGTTAGTGGAACTGAGAGAATAAAGTCCATATGGACCTGAAGAAAGCTTAAAAACTCATGCCTAGTGAAATTCTGATGAAGTTAAGTGGATTAGGGTCAACTCAACCACAATCTATGATTTATGTAGTGAAGATCTGATTCCTCAAAATAGGATAAAACTAGGAAGGATGTATTTTTGGTGGTTTTCTTGCTTTTGAAAATATTTTTAGGGGAATTTTTGCAAAAGACAGTTTTTTAAAGAGTATGCAATTTTGAAAAACTATGCAGACACCCCCCCATACTTATCAGAAACCATGTCCTCATGGTGAAGACAATGCGTAACAGGAGGATCAGAAGGGATGTGAAATGTAAAAAGTATTTTTGGTTTTTTTTGTGAAGTGTGGAGGTGGATCCCCATACTTATCTAATGCAATGCAGTAAAGAGAAGGATACAAAGAAAGGAAAAGATACCCTATGGGTGTGGACCCACAAAATGTTGTTGGTTTAACGTCCCAACTCGACGATTCAGCTTATCACGAGTATCCAGTGTTGCGTGTGAGTGCAGAAGCTGTAATTAGAAAACCCAAATGAAACTCTTGATATGATATGGATATCATGACCCAGATGTGTGAGTGTGGTTGATGAATTTGATAAATGTGTGCTCTCATTAATACGGTGAAGACATTAATTGGTTGATGAATCGGAATGAGAGATGAATCAGTTTGATCTTGGATTGGATGTGATGGGAGGGAAATGGGTGGACTGGTGAAGGGCTCATGGACCCGATATGATGTATTGAAGTCGAGCTCTACATGATCAAGAATTGATTCCTCCATGAGGTCCTCTGTATATTGTGATAAATCATCATTTTTCCTCAAATAATCATCATAGTTATCCTCAGTGGCATCTATTGTGAATTTTATTTCAGTTCTCTTCTTGAGCCACAAAGATGATTCTTTCCCAGACATATGATTAGGAGATTCATAGGCTAGGAGCGGGGGAATATTGGCTAATGGATGATTTTCTTCGATTATTTTGAATAGTCCCTCGGCATCATTCCAAAAAGGATCACAGAATAGAAAATCACTCTGATCAGACTCAGTAGTAGAAGATGTATCCATATAATCATCGACTGAATTGATTTGATCTTCTTTCCTTGTGGTGGGGGTGATGGTATTGGAAATTTCATCTTTGAACGAGTCATAGCAAAAAATCTTCAGCATATCATCATGTGTTGGATGGAAGGGGGTTTTGGTGCATGAAGACGTCAACTCATTGTCTGATATGTCCTCAGATTTCAACTCTAAATCTGTACTTTCCATAATTGAAAAATCACATCGGGAATCAACATCAAATGGTATATTTCCTTCTATTTCTTCTTCCCATTCAAGATAAGTGCCATCCTCAATTTCAACTTTTGTTTCAGACCAATCGATATCCTTAATACACCGAGGTTCATAATTTTCAAAATCGTTTGAGGAAGGATCAATGCTATCATCAAAACATGTCTTCATCTTTGGCATACCCAGGGTTGAAGTTAATTTGAGATCAGTATTTAGTGTTTCCCAGGCTTCATCTAATTCAAAAATTTCTCGATCAGTGAGAGGACATGGTGGGGCTTCAAGTGCATAGTCTAGATGAGACATGTCCTTATGAGTGAGTTGTGAGGTGTTCAGACTAACCTCCAAAGGATCTTTGCTGAGATGGATGGGGGAAAATCATCAAGAATAACATAGTTCTCTATCCATCCACATTCCTCAATTTCAGAGTCACCAGAAGTAGGGGTGACATGATCCACAGGAGTATTTTCATCATTGATTTTTAATTCCACTTTCTCATCTTCACAGTCAAAATGTGCCTTGGCAGTGGTCAAGAACGGTCGTTCAAGTATGTTGGGTCTCTCACTTGGTGTATTGGATTGAGTGGACTTTTGTTGTGTTGCAGCCAATTGCAGAATGGCCTGGGTCAAAGCATCAAAATCCACAACTGAGGTTGGTTGTGTTAGTAAGGACTCAATCAGTTGTTTGGGCTGGGTGTGATTTTTGACCCTATGGATTGTGTCCTCTACTGCAGAGAAATAACGCGTGCTGATGGGTGGTGGTCAGATGAGGGGATCTATGGTATGTCGGATTGTCGCATTCTCTTCTCTCAAAAGTTGTAGTTGTTGGAAGATGAGGTCCATGGTGTTCGGTTTCTTTGCTCCCATGTCTCCTAGATTAGGTGAATTCTCAGGTGAAGGAGATGGGTTGGATTTTCTTCTATAAATCGGGTCGTATTCTAATGGTGGTTGCACAAAATTTTTCAGAGATCTACGACCTAGCATACACAACACAATACACCAGACAATTTGTTGATTCACCAATTCTAACAAAAATTGCTGCGGAAGCGGTTATCTTTTTTATTTTAATTTAGTGATTCAACAAAAGTTTTCAGAGAAATTAGAGTCCTTATGAGGTGGGTGTGGAAGATTGTGAGAAATCGATGTCCTAATCCGGCTGGGGGATCTATGGTTGGTATTCAGATCGTTAGATCTGCTCTTCCCACAAGAACCTGTGCCCAACGTGTCGAGGAGTTACGATTTCTCTCTGCAATCCCACGTAACACCAGGGATTTTTGTCACTATCCAAGGGTTCTATGTGCTCGTGATTTTTGTGTCATACACGTGCATCAAAACAAGCATTCAGAAATTTTTCCCGCTTTCTACTCGGGCCACTACGGTGGCCTTTCAAGCTTATCTGTTTAATATGTTCAAGCACGATTTTGGTGGTCTTTGAATTAGATTATCAGAGGAAGAAGACCATAGAGATGATGCAATCAAGGACTCTTTTTTATTTTTTTTCAGTTTAATTGGATGCGCAAACAAATGCACGAAATATAAATCTTAGAATGCCTAAGTGAGAAAGAAAGCTCACAGTGCCTGTACTTCTGGCGCTAAATCCGTAATATTTTGTCCTGTTGATGGCGTGCTTTTCCGAGAAGGGGGGGTTTACTTAGAACAAGTTACAAGTTTGCAAAAAAATGCATGGATTCTTCATTTTTTTTCTTTTTTCGGGGTTCAAGGACCTGAAATAAAAAAATGCACGGATTAGAATATTGAAAACAAGTTGAAAGTGAAGAAAAAATTACAAATGTTGCCTAGTTCCCGGCAACGGCGCCAAAATATTGATGTGATTTTATGCGGTTTAAAAAGTTGGTTTTACCACGTCGTTGTTGTTCCACGCAAAACCACAATCAAACAAATAAGATTACAACTACAAGCATGTTGGAAAAAATACGAGTTGTATAGTGCAAGTAGAGGTTCGTATCCGCAGGGACTACTAAGCAAACTCACTCTTTTTGTTCATCTTTAAAACTTGATTCAAAATTTAAATTTAATGTGATGAAAGAAAACTTGCAACAGAATGCGATCTACGGTAGGAATACTTCCTAGAACTTAGAATAAGCAAATGATGGTATGAGTGCAACTAAGTAAAAAAGGTGGGGGTTGATTCGCAATTTAATAAAGGAAGATGAGATTTACTTGTAAACTTTCAAGAGAGAATGATGAAATATAAAACTTGCATTGCATATATTTTCAAGAAAAATGGAGTTGAGAATAGCTTACACAATAAAAGTTGTTCTTGCAACTTCAACTTAAACAAATTAACTAAGATAGAAAAATACAAGCGACAAACAAGATGGGAAAGAAATGCTTCTCTATCCGTATACGGAATGAAGACGATGTCAACGACGATGGAGACGGATGCGTGGGCTGCTAGATGCGGAGTGGGATGGAGCGACAAACGCTCCGAATACGTGCTGGAGATAATCGCTGGAGTGTCGGGGAAGAAGGAGCCGCGGTCAGTGGCTGCTATGCGTACGAGACGAACACCGGTGCACGGTAGCGGAGTTACACTGGAGAGGACAGCTGCTGTGCGCATTTGGACTCCAAAGAAGGAGGCTGAACGGAGGAGGATGGTGGTTGTGGCGTGCAGGTGGGCTGCACTACTCCTGTGCCTGCAAGAGAAAACGAGAGGGAGAGGGAGAGGGAGAAATAAAAGTGATGAGGGGGAGAGAGGGGTGTTGTGCGTGAGAATGGAATGCTTGAGAGAGACCCTCATTTTATAATGGATTTTGCTTGGAGACATGTCATGCAAGTAAAGACAAAATATCATTATTAGTGTATGGAGAGTTAATTTTTTGTATGGGAATGGGAGAGTGTATGGGAATGGCAGAAGCACTTTTATTATTTGCATGGGAAAGAGACTTTGGTGGGTGGTTGGTGCATGGGAAAGGAGATAAAGTTGGTGGCTCTATTTATGAGAATAAAGAATGAGACTTTTACACTATCACCCCTCCTCATTTCTTTCCAACAAAATCTAAAGTGAAATGTGTTCGATGTTGTTACATTTAATGTTATATAAGTATACCCAATAATTCTTCATTTTCTTTGATAACAACAAGTCTGAATTTTATAGATGATAATTAATCTCAGTATAGAATATGATTTTAAATGTGAATGATGATTTTATCTACTCTGTGTATAGGATGCAATTTATGTGAATTTAGAGTGTATACATCAAAGATTAATATTGTACTTCACATAATTTAAGCATGTTATACTAGTATATAATGTAATCATCACTTCTCTAGTTCCACTTCCCTGCTTGAAGAACAGAACTTCGTCATCACAGCTTGATAATCAAAGGAAGCTGTAGTGGCCCTAAGGAAAGGCCACCTTAGAATGATTTGAGAATCTCTCCAATGATTGGGGATTTTCATATCAAGGATAGTGAAGTCCACTATGTCTTCATGTTCCACAATTAAGATAGCAACGTTCTTCACTTACCATTAGCCCTCTTAGTAGACTTATATGCAAAATGGAGTAATGCTCTTGATTTGCTTAATGGCCCTAACTCCAATCTCTCATACACGGCTAAAGGTAAACGGTTAATAGAAGATTCGTAATCTATTCGAGTTTGTGCAAACACAATATCATCAATATGACTCACCACACAATATGCACCCCAATCTCTCTTCTTTCTCGAAAGTTCTAATTCTTGATACAATAAGTAGCGGCTATTATTAAGACATGAGTCTTTCACAAAATTGCTTGATTTCTTCTTGTTATCCATAGTTGGTGTGCGTCACACCTTAAGTATTTCTGAAATGCAGATTGTTAGCCACATACTCCTAAAATAGCACATTAATCACAATGTTTTCATTATAAAACTGTGCCATTTCATGATCATTTTTTTCTAATCTTCTTAAAGTTGTGCTTTCCTACCATCAGAACAGGGGGAAAGGGATTGAATCATATGTCGGATCATTCACTGGAACGTACTTCTTTTTATTCAATGAAACTCAGTTCTTCAAACATGAATCTTTTTCATGTAACTTGGAATGAAAATATGATTTTCTACTATAGGTTGGGGAATATTTGTTTCCGATACATCCTCCTCAACCGAATATGCAAGGTCTGCCATAGACTCAGAATCTGCATCTCCATGATGTACTTGTGTACTCCTCATCCTCCCTATGCCCTTAGATGATCTCCTCCTATTTTAATGAAGGGGTCGTTGTATCTAGTGATGAATGAACTCATCATCCCCTGATATCTCCTAAGGTGGAGCCTTAGATACATAATTCTCCATGTCCCTTGCCCAATCAAGCATGACCATGGTCCTTCTCCTCAATGGAAGAATCTTATGCTCAGATCGGGATGATTCTGAGTAATATGTAATGTTGCCATATCTTGTGCTATTGGGATTAGCGTAAACCTAGGCAAGAAATGGATGTAGATGATGCACATTTCTCATTCTGCCAATGGGATAGGCTGTTGATGTCAACCCACATATCTTGTATCTCGTGCCTATAAGAATGAAGCTCCCCAAGAATCTATTGTTGTATGTTAGTAGGATTTGACTAAGAAGATCATTGCTATGAACCTAGGTGCTACATAGGTTGTCCCGACTGAAATGAGGATGAGATCCGTGAATACTAGCCTTGATGGTCTGGTATTGTTGCTACTATGAGGAAGTCTGAAAAAATGGGCCTTGTTGGCCCGACTGGTAGTGCTGCTAATCCACATACTGTTGCCTCAGTTGCTGCAAGTGGTAGGCTCTAGGGATTGGTTGTGTATAAAGGGTGTAGGAGTGAAGCAGATGTTGTGGAAAGTAGGAGGACACCAGTAAGACTGGCGGTCCCCCATTCCTTTCCTGGTTGTTGGTGTTGTGTACGTTTTAGTGGGTTTTCAATTCTTAATGAATGTAGATAATGTCATCGTAACCCAAAAACCTTGTAAACAAACATATCTATTTATTTTATTAACATGTTATAGTTCCAAGGTCGAACTCAAGGAGGTAAAATTTCAATTTATGATCATGTGGTAGAATTCCTAGTTATTGGGGGTTTTTATATGTTTTTAGAGTTTTTAAGGTGTTTTATACCTTTTTAGAAGATTTATATGTATTTGTGATATTTATGTTATTTTAAGTATACCTATGTGATGTGTAATATAGCGTATTATTTTATATTTTTTAAATATTTTATGTTTTATTCTCTGTTTTGGTGACTTTTAGAGGATTTTTAGATTTTTATTGATTTTAAAATGATTTTCATATGTAAAATAATGAATTATATACAAATTGTACCATTTTTGTAATTTTCAAAATATTAAATAGTAGATATATTTTTAATTTTTATTTTTTATGTTGTATATTATTTTAATACCTTTAAAACAGGCTATTGTACGTATTTATACGAGTTTTATTGGATTATTTATGACTTTTTAAATTTTTATGTAATTTATTCATTTGTAAGAGTTTTGAGATTGGGTTTTTATATATTTTTGATTTAGTGTTAGAAATCTACTAGACTATATCTATATAATTTTTGTTAAGTTTTTAGGTATGTATTTGTATTTTTATGTATTTTAGAAGATTGTTGTAGTTTTTTAGTTTTTTTTAATTATTAAAAATAATAAATCTTCTTATTTTTACAAATATTCTTTAATATTTGGTATAATATATTATATGGTATACTAATATATTTTTATTTGATTTTTATAAGTAATATATAATTTTTATATGAATTTTAGTATAGGGATATAAGTACAATATCTTGAAATTAATGGGTGTGTGTGGAATAAATGATAGTCAGAGAGAAATCATGCAAAAACCATAGAAAATCACATGTAAGACCACGTATTTACCTGCAAGCAGGTACTTATATTCAAATCAAATAACCTGCAGGGTTTAAACATGAAATTCATAGAAGATCATGTGAGGTGTCATGTGGTTCAAGTTCAGATGCATATGTTCATAAATAGCCAAAAGTTTGGGGGTCTAAACATAAATGTGCCAAAAATATGTCAATGCATGTGCAGCGAACATGAGGCACTAAGGTAGCTGGCGATGTGAATCGAATCAGTCAGATCAATCGAGCTACAAGGCACTGATCTAGTGGTGCAATTGGATCGTACGACTACGGAGAATAAGGGAAGAACAAGGATGAAGTGATGCACATATGAACTTCAATATGCCTAATTTTATGAACTTCAATATGCCTAATTTCATTCATCTACAATGGGATGTCCTTTACATCGAGTCCAGTTATTTGTATCATGGATTTGCATCAAACGACGAAGAAATCAAACTGAAATGATTCTCAGATGTGCTCCTTGGCGAAGAACAATTCGAATCCAGTGATAACTGTTGATGCCTTCGATAAGGTGTTGTGATTGGTTTCAAATGCTTCAAATATGCAATTATGACTTCTTCTCATAGAGTTCATTCCCGATTTTAAGTCTGCTATGATGGATCTCGATCTCAAGTTCAGGTGCTTCATGCTGCGAGTATCGAAGATGGTTCCAAGCCATGCTACTCAAAGCCACGACTCGATTGGTAATGCCTCATTGATGGTAGAGCTCCTTGATGATTTCAGTTGCTTAGTGGCTTGATTGATCTGGCTATGGTTCGTATCTTAATTCTTCTCTCTCGATCGAGAGAAACAGTGATGCCTAAGGTATCAAGCGATCATTCTTTTTCTTCATTTAATGTTTCGATGCTCCATGCTTTGCTACTGATCACGCTCCAGGTGGTGAAAATGTTGATCGAATGATAATGCTCTTGGTCCTACACCTTCAGTTGAACATGAAAGTTTCAACGATGTAAACCTCAGCTAAA
The DNA here is from genome assembly GCA_037367405.1 of Ottelia alismoides. Classification (NCBI taxonomy): domain Eukaryota; kingdom Viridiplantae; phylum Streptophyta; class Magnoliopsida; order Alismatales; family Hydrocharitaceae; genus Ottelia; species Ottelia alismoides. Next base: position 59,715 of record JAZKJV010005767.1, read on the forward strand.
CGCTTAGTACACAAGGGGGATGAATGATAATCCTTTGTGAAGTGAAGGATTAGGATAGGAAAACTCAAATTGTACTCAAATATGAGTTGATTATATGATGGGAAGAGGAATAGAGAAATGGGTCGAGATAGAATGGGATAAAATAAAAGGTGATATGAGGCGGTGAACCTCCGATCGAAGATGATCAGAGGTTTAGTTAAACACAATGAAATTAAACCGAATCAAAACCTAAAACTAAAATATAAATAAAACCTAAACATACAAGGGATCAAATGGATGTCATTGACTATGAATGAGCTTCGAGGAGCTTAGGTTGTCACCTCAACGTGGATGCATCTCAAGGAAGCTTCAGCCACGACAGAGTGCAGTGGTTGATCACATCAGAACACCTCCTCTCTTGCTCACTCCCACTCAACGGAGCAGTATTGTTGTCACCAACTCTCTCTCTCTCTCGAGCTCAAGCTCGAGGGAAAAAGGAATGAAATGAAAAATGAATTCTAAATGGGGCCTTAGGTGGGTAATTATAGGAGGAAGGAGAGGCGTGATATGCAACGCACCTTGATGGGGTTTCGTCAGGGAATAAGTCAATGAAGATGGTGTGGTCCCCAACGAGCGGCTGATGCAGTTAGGAGGTTGGGGATGAAGAAGAGGAGGAGGAAGAAATAGGAGAAGATAAGGGGAAAAGAAGAAGAAGTTGGAGGTTGAAGAATGGTTTGTACTAGTCAACGGATTTGGCCAATCATAGCACTCCACGTCAACAAACTAGAAGATAAATAACTTATATCCATATAAATAATCCTTTATAAACTACATAATAATAATAAATTACCATAAAATAAAAAGTAGTTAAAATAATAATGTAGATAAATTAATAATAATTTTATTATGAATTTTAATAAATTGATTAATGTTATTTAAATATTTAAATTAAATAAATACTTAATTTATAGGTATATTATATCTATATAAATAATGCACATATTTTCAATTTAATTATTTTACATATAACTTAGTATTTTTATATTTTATTAGTTTAATATATAATTTAAGGAATTTAAATATATTTTTATTTAATTTTTAAATTATTATTTAAGAGTTTAAATAAATAAGTATAGATACTATATAATACAATTACACATATAAATTATTTTAATTGACTTTATTTTTAGATTTTATTTTTTTACAAAGTATATTATGAATACAATATTTACAAAATATAAGTACAAAATAAATCTCAGAGAATAAATATAAATAAAAAAGTATTGTGCATGTATACAAATATGGTCCTTTTAACTCAGTTTTTTTTGGTGAAATCACTTTCATTTGATAGATAATTTTATTACTTGAACTTTAAAAGTGAGTTTGCCTAATTCAGAGTTCATATGATCGAGATATGTGATTCAAAAGTTTGTGATTATGGCTTTTTACTTTCGAGATTTGTTGGCATTGATTCACAATTATTTTGAAGTTATATTTTATTCTACTAGTTTTTATATATCTTTCGAAAAAATAATTATATTGTTTAGAGTTAGTATTAATTCTACCAAAAATTGAGAAGTTTAATATACATATAATAAGAGTGTATGACGGGTTCCAAAAAACCAAAACTCACATAATTGATTCTTGGATTTTTTTAAGTATTTTTAATAATCAGTATAAATTATAACTAGAAGTTCAAAAGTGAGTTTGGTTGATTTGGAGTTTTCTGTAAATAGTTAGGAATTAGAGAATTCGGATTTTACAGTTTTTTCAGTGATGGTTTTCTCCCCTGATTTTATTAAATTTTGGGGAGAATTTTTATAAATACTGCTAATTATTATATAAAATCACATGAAGAAAGTTTTGGAAAATATTTACACATTTGATATAAATAGATATGTGAGGTTTGTATACTACATAAATAATGAGTAATTTGTTATTGTGTGTACAAAATTAGTTTTTTTGTGAATTTCTTAATATATTCTTATCTGTCTCTCTCTACTTATTAGTTAATCGACCAAGTTATTACTGACTTGGTCTCTGGGTTAGGTTCTTAGTCTGCACATATATACATATTTACAGCCTTTGTTATCTTTCTCTTTATTTTCCCGCTCTTTATTCTTTTTATGGTATTTTTAAGTATTTATTTTATGTTTTTATTATTGAAGCATGTATTTACAAAAGTTATATTTTATTTAATATTTACATGTATTTGATGGAGATTTTAACATAAAATGCAACAATAAGGTAAATGAATCCCAGATTCATCCCCCTTCCCTGATACTTGAACTTTAGTAGTCCCTTAGCAAACAGTTATTGAAAGAATAAGAAAGAAAGGACTTAGAATGAATTTGTCTCCCTAAACTTATCCATCATAAAAGATTAAGGACAAATGTTGGTCATGTCTTTCGAATAATAATGTGTCAGAACTAAATTTGGCTAGGATTTTAGTCTTAGCAGCCACTTATGTTCCACAAATCCATGCTTCAAATTCAATCTCAACAGCCATCACAGATCCAATTCTCCATCATGCAAACTCCGCAACCTTAAAGTCTATTTGTATTGTGTGTGAAAGGTGTTAAATCTTCATGCTTTAGGAGGTGAAAAGCTGATCACTCCGACAAATGGGGGAGGAAGGCTAGAAGAATGAGAGAAGAAATGTAGTATAACCAATATAGTCACAACAAATGGAGGAGGAAGGCTAGAAGAATGAGAGAAGAAGCAGAGTATAACCAGTATAGTCACAACTCCTATGAAGCTTGGTCGATTCAGGAAAGTATCCACTAAGATGTGCAGTCTATCTGAAGTTTGGAACATTGTGGTCAAAAATCTACTTTGGTAATTGGCTTTTGATGTGCTTTGCTTGCACTACATCGATCTTTTATACCACGACGAATATAGAATATTTTTTCCATGTTTTGGGGTCTTAGAAAAATTACGCTAGCAGACCATCCCTCATCCGAAGATTTATTTCAACTCCAGACATCAGTATCACTAGAGAAGGATAAAAATGCACCACTAAAATGAACTGTCCTTTGCAACCCCATGCAGGTTGAGCTAAGTGCAGAGTGCATGAGTTCAAAATTGTTCCAAATGTTGAAGAGTTATACATGTGACATGAAGAGTTCTACTTAGGCAATTTAAATCGAATTCTGAACACGGCCTTATGGAACCCAAAGGATTAAACCATAAGATATGAAAAGACTAACATCCACTATATAATAAAGTTCCTATGAATTTAAGTGGATTAAGTTTATGACCAAGCTCGATCAGTTAGATCTTTTATAAGTCTTTGATTCAAGAAATCAAACATATTCTAACAAATGCTCATGCAATGCAAAAAAATATTTTTTGAAGTACATTTTATGAACTTTAATGTATTTTTTTATTTTATTTTGATAACTTATACATTTTTTAAAATTTTGTTATATAAAAATTTTTAGTTAATTCTATACACATACTTTAAGGAATTAAATATGCACTTTTTCCATGTTTTGTGTACACATTAACAAGGATTTAATAAAGAATTTTATATATAGGATTTACACAAATATGTACAAGTTATAAACATCTTTTTAAAGGGATTTAAATAATTTCATCCATATTAGATTTTAATGCATTATTTGCAAGTATTTTATGTACATATTTCACAAAATAATTTTACTTCCATATTTTACGATATTTATACAATTTTTTACAACAGTTGAAAGAAAAGAAAGACTTTTTTCAAAAGAATTTTTAAAGAAATTTAACTCACCCAAAAAGTTTTATTTTTTATGACTTTCTATATAGACAAGAAAGTATAATAAATAGTGACTTATGTCAAAATGTTATATGGAATATATATATATATATATATATATATATATGACACCCTCTATACTTAGTTTGTGCTATGTCCTCATGGTACAAAATAAAAAAGGAAGACATGACTCGACTAAGTATACAGAAGTGCAATAAAGAACGAATGAAATGAATAAGAAGATGACCACCCCCCTATACTTAGGATCACACTATCCTACATATAGAAGAGAGTAAAAATTGGATCACTGAGGACAAGAAAATGAATATACAAAAAATAGAAAATCAGGAAATCAATCGACCCCCTATATTTAGGATAAGATGTCATAAGTATACAAGAAAAATATCCAAAAATTAGGAACGATTGAGAGAATAAAAGAAAAAGAATAAAAATGTAAATGAAAAAAGATCACTCTCCCTATTCTTAGTATGTGGTCACCCTAAATATAGGAAACACAACAAGATTGATCGAGCAAGAACAAAAATGGAGTAACTCAGGTCATTTACCCTCCTTTACTTAGGATCTAGTTAGGGATGATCATGGGCCGGGCCTGGGCCGGGCCCTACAGGGCCCAGGCCCAGGCTCATTTAAGTTTGTGGGCTTTAGGCCGAGCCTAGGCCCGCTAAAATTTTTTTTGAAGGCCCAGGCCCAAGCGCGACCCAATTATTATGGGTCGGGCCTGGGCCGGGCTGGCCCATAATGTCTCAATCGCCAATTGGGCTTGCACCGGCCAAAAACTTATGGGTCTAGACTTGGTGGTCCCATAAACTTGGCGTACCCTCATTTGGTTATTTTGATTCTAATCTTCGTTATGAAATATTTATTAGTTACTTAGGTCTTTATTATTTAGTTATCCTACTGTTTTGCACGGATTTGATCATATCTATGATTCTACAATATCTAATGGAAAGAGTTTCATAGATATATTATAGAAACATGTGCAAATAATAGTAAACAAACATGTTGAAAATGTACCTCAAGTGGATTAATCTGTCGACATCGTCAACTCCCTCATTAAATCCAGATAAATATATTAAAGTGAGATATCAAAGTCTAGACACATATGGGTTCTATGTGGGCTAGGCTATCGGGCCTAACGGGCCTAATTTTGGGCTTCTACACGGGTCGGGCTATCGGGCCTAATGGGCTGGGCCGGGCTAAGCCCAAGCCTGGCCCAATTATCAAATGGGCCTATATCTTTGGCCCAAGCTCGGCCCATAAATAATTCGGGCTCGGGCCGGGCCGGGCTATGCGGGTCGGGATTCGGGCTGGGCTGGGCCGGCCCAGCCCAATGCTCATCCCTAGATCTAGTCATCCTAAGTATAGCACATACTAAATAGGGGTGAATCATCAACCATAGAAGTAACAAAAGAGTAAACCGAAAGGATTGTACAAGGCAAAAAGAATATAGAATGATCAAGAAGGTAGAAGATGGACCTTCTTTCACATATGTTGAGTTATGGAGTCAATGAGATGAATGTCAACATCAGGGTCGTCTGTAGATGTGTCCATGTCTGAATCCTCAAACCCTCAATTAGAGAAGACGTGGTGAAAGTACTCAACGTATTTTTAATGACTAGGCAAAAACATGTAAGGTAGGAGTGAATCAAAGATGGCCTCAAAAATATCACATCCATAAACCATCATCATCTCCTTGATGTACTCAAGAATTCCTGAATCTTCATCCGACTTTGTTTGTACATTATCAACCATACTCCCATTCATCAGGTGAACAACAAAACACTGTACTTTCCCAATTTTCCTCTTGAGATAGGAATCTTTGGTCTTAATATCATCCAAAGATATTGGTTATGGTTGATCTCTACTACAAAATCATGGTCTTCTGTGTTGGATGGGTCAGAAACACACACATCTGACATGGATTTCACTTTCATCTTTGAGATTGTCTCTACGATAATACTTTCAATGTGAGAATGAAAATTTATCTTCTTTACCCCACAATCAATGATAGATTTCATTGTACACAGAAAGCATCGTCCAAGAATAATTGGGGTGAGATGTAGCGATACTGTAGATTCCATATCTACAACAACAAAGTCCATGTGAAAGCTCATGCCATACACCGTCACAACAACGTTCTCAAGTATGCCATTTGGCCTATTGATAGATCGATCTACAAATTGAATAATCATTTTGCTTTTCTTAAGAGGTTCGAGCTTTAGATGTTCAAGTAATGAGAAATGCATTAGAATAATTGACGATTCATTGTCCATAAGAGTACGATCGAACTGTTAACCTGAAATCTGACATTCGACAATTGATGCTCTTTCTTTTTATTTGGGAGTTTATGATTTATGGCATTTGTAGTAGCCATGGTGAGAATGTGATGTTCTATCCTACTACATGCTCTTTTCTTTGACAGATATTTAGGGGTACAAGCTTCTTTCATCTCCTTCTTTACAGTAGGTATATACTCCATGGCTTTGAGGAGCGACATCTCTAACATGATGTTCTGAAGTATCTCTATAACTCTTAGATTGGTCAATATTATTTTTAATTTTTAATATGAATCTCCTACACGCAAAGCCACATGAATGGAACGGGAATATAAACATAATCATTCTCTTTATTTTCTTAATCAACGCATACAATAGAATAATTAGAAATAGTTTGTATAATGTCGTCCAAATCAAGGTCAGAATCTACGAAAATAGAATCAAGAGATAGTGTAGTATCTGCCATAGAAGGAACGATGTCCTCGTTTGGAATGCAGACATCCATCTTTGGCATAGCTTCTTTTCTTTTTTTATTTTATTTTGGGATTTTTTTATTTTCTTCATTTTTAATGAATTTTGTGGATGTTGTCCTTCCTTAGGATGTGAAGATGAATCAAGCTCGCTTGTAGAAGTACCAAGATCATTCCCCAAAACGGGCAATGCAGACTGCTGCAGACTCATACCGCTCCTAGGAGTAACAACATTAGAAATAATGGAGTGAACTCTTGAATGTTTGGGCAAAGGAACAATCGTTTCTCACTACCAACTTGTTGCGATGTCTGAAGTTTTTGGGATTGGCCTCTACCTAGGATGGAATAGTGATAATAAAACATCAAACCTCATGTTTACCTTGTCCATTTGGGACATGAATTGGGCAAGGTAATCTAAAGTTGGGTTCAATAATTGAACAAACTCACCTCGTAATGCTTAATGGATGGGTGTCGCTGAGACTAGTAATGCGAATGAGGTTGCGTCTGGTAATAACCCTGATAATATGTTTGAGGAGGAAACTATGAATATTGAGAGAAATGTTGTGGCCGATACTGTTGAGAACCATGTCTCCACGTCTGGAAATACTGTAGAGACAGAAAATGATGTGTTTGTTACTGATGAAATGGTCACCCGATCTTAGACGTGTAGCGTGTTCCAGGATGTGTGTACATCCCAAATCAGAACTGTATCTGCTCCTATTTGGACATGATAATGTCCACTTCATGAATATGAGGTGGAGGTGTAAACTGTTGCTTAAAAAAATAGGCCTCAGGTTGGTACACCGCCATATGTGATGGATGTTGTTGGTAAACCTGTTCGGATTTCTGCAAGTAGTAATACGTGTTAAACTACGGGAAAAGGTGCTAACAAAAATCACTCCAATCCGACATCTTTGAAATAAGAGGAAATGAAAAGAACATAAAATCAAAATCAAAAGACAAAGATGAAAGGCACAAAAGTGTGCAGAATCACCAACTCACACCACCAACTAATGCAGTCCAATGATAACCCCTCAATTCACAAACTTCACACAAATGAAGCCGTAATAGATCGTATAATTATCTTGTCAATTTTATGGTGAATGTTGATCAGTTATTTAATCACAAGCTCACAAGTGTAGTATACTCGAATAGCTCATGAACGAGTCGATGAATACCTCAAACAGAGGACTATATCCATAAGAGCTCGGATCAAGTATTAAAGAGAAACACATACTTATCACAATACTATTTCTGTTAACATCTGAGGCAAGTGCTTGTAACAATAATTGGCCCCGACAGTCGAGAGTCCAAGTGCTTAGGGCATAAGTCTTGGGCTTTGGGATCTACCCCTTATGTGTTTGTGCCTCACTCAATTTTGAGAGTACCCGCAACAATGAGGTGGTTACTCGCCCCACCTCAATTAATTTAAGTCCTTGACATTTGTTTTATGGTCAAGTAGGGTTAGAAGTCCTGATTTTATTGGTTATCATTTTTAAAGAGAAGCAAGTGTCTAACGAGTTTTCGATATTTTTCCTATTTAACCTAAGTCAAAAAGCAGAGGGAGAAAGCGAAAATGCCATGCATAGAAATCACTGATGTAAGCATGGACAGAGATGCATACCTGTCACTAGTACTCTACAGGAAAGATTATCCACACAGGAATTGAAATCTAACCTATATGAATGAAAGGCGAAAAATAAAACTCACCCCTAAAAAGAGTAAGAAATCTATTAGCAAGGGAAGAACTTTTTTATTTGACTAATTAACCTACGAATTCGTAAAAAAGAAATGAAAATCTAAGCAATCACCTAGCTAAGAATAGAAAACCGCATATAACAAAGAAAATAATGTGGTGAAAACAAAACTGCAGTGAGGTCCTCTGGTACATGTGCTAGCAATACAGACACTGAGAAAGTTTTTAATGGTCGAGTACAAGTCGGGATACCCTTATAGGGCCCTTTCTATAAATGCAAAAGCAGACAAGTACCCCTTCATCTCTCACCAAAGAAAATAAAAAAAAATAGAAGTAGTCAACTCGCATTGCTACCTACAATTGACTCACGAAGAACGTCGGCCTCTAGACACCTCAATTGCTCAGCTCCCAAAGAATTCGACCTTGGTACCTAAGCTCTGCAACTCAGGTTAGGCAAAACAAACGTTCAATAGAAATATAGGTAATATGAAAATGAAATAAAAGAAATATAATAAGAAAACAGAAATGAAAACAAATGACAAAGCGAAACAAGAAACCCTAGAAACTAAGCATCTACCTACTTAAACCATGCCTACTGACAACCTTGACATTTTGTTTTGCATGAATTCTCAGGTTTTTAATTCTTAGTGAAGTAGATAATGTCATTGTAACCCAAAAACTTGTAAAAAATAATTTTATTTTATTTTAGCTTGATATAGTTTCAGGGTCAAACTCAAGGAGGCAATAATTCAAATTAAGTTAATGGCAGGATTCTTAGTTATTTAGGGTTTCATGTGTTTTTAGTAATTTTTAAGGTGTTTTATACTCTTTTAGTTGAATTTATATGTAAGTTTTTTATATGTTGTTTTAAGTATACCTATGTGAAATGTGATATAGGTATATGTTTTTATATTTTTTACATTTTTATATTTTTTATTCTCTATTTTTGTGATTTTCAAAGGATCTTTGATATTTTTTCATGATTTTAAAATGATTTTTATATGGAAAATAATGAGTTTTGTACAAATTGTAATGTTTTTATAAATTTCAAAATAGTAAACAATAGACATGTTTTTAGATTTTATTTTTAGTTTCTAGATTATTTTAATATCTTTAAAACTAGGTATTGTACATATTAATACGATTTTTATTTAATTACATAAGAAATTTTCAAGTTTTTGTATTTTATTTTTAATAGTTTTGATCTTCGGTTTTTATATTAGTTTTGGTTTAATGTTAGTAATACAATAAAATATATGTAATATATTTTTTATTGAACTTTAGGTATATGTTTTTATTTTTAAGTATTTTAGAAGTTTGTTGTATTTTTATGGCTTTTATTGAATTATTAAAAAATTTAAATATTTTTATTTTAAAAAATTCTGAATACTATATAGACCATATTATATGGTATGCTGATATATTTTTATTTGATTTTTATATTGAATATTTGATTATTAAATGAATTTCATATGTATTATATAAGTATGTATTTGATATACAATAGGGAGATATGCATGCAATATCTTGGATATAATAGGGTGAGTGAGAAATAAACAAAAGGTCGAGGGAAATTATCCAAAAATCCTAGAAAATCACATGTAAGACCACGTGATTACCTACAGGTGGGTAACTATTGCAAATCAAACAACTTGCGGGGTTCAAACACAAACTTCACAGAAGATCATGTGAGGGATCACATGGTTTAAGTTCACATGCACTTGTTCGTGAATAGCCATGAGTTTGGAGGCCGAAATGTAAATGCACCAAAAATATCTCGATGCATGTGAAATGAGCATGAGGCGCTAAGGAAGTTGGCAATGTGGATAGAATCAGTCAGATCGATCGAGCGGCCATGCTTCAATCTGGTTATGCGATTGGATCGTGCAACTCCAGAGAGTTCGGGAAGAACAAGGATGTGAAGTCTTGCACAGATGAACTTCGATCGGCCTAATTTCATTCATATCCAATCAGATGGCCTTGATATCGAGTCCATTGATTCGTATCACGGGTTTGCTTTTGTAATATGTTTCAAATGATTCAAACATGTGGTTATGACTATTGTTTGTAGAGTTTGTTCCAGATTTCGAGTCCACGGTGTTGATCTCGATCTCAGGTTTAGGTGCTTCATGTTGTGAGTATCAAAGATGACTCTAGGTTGTGCTACTTGAAGTCGTGACTCATCTACTCCATGTGTCAAAACCTCCACTACACCTCCTTAAATCACACCCATGTGTCACAGAATGGTTCATTAGGTAGTTGGGAGAAACTCGCGATGCATGTCCTCATCTGATTCATCCTGCTCGAAGGGTGGAACTTCTTTAGGAATCGATCCTTGAACTTTACATAGGTAGTTATAACTTTCCCAAGATTTTTCAATTAGTAATAAGGCTTGTCTCCCAAGACAAACCAAAGATCTTTGAGCCTAATATAGTCCTGACTAACCCTGTGGTGCCTAAGGTTATCACATTCCAGCTCAAAAGTCTCTTAGGAATGTGTATGGCTCATCATGTGCATTCCCATTGAACTTGGGCAACCGTGACAAAAAAATATTTTTAACTTGTATTCTACATCTGGTTGGACTGGACTTAACTAATTTAAATTTCTATACTACCCAGGATTGTTCATCGCATCCATAAGTGCAACAGTCCCCACATTACGTTGGCCTATCTGTGCTTTGAATATCGCGTTTTGCTATTATGATGAGGACGACCTAGCAAGTACATGCTGGAAAGGGTCTTCATGATCCTCATCATTAGTATTCTTCTTAGGAGGCATCGTGTATGAATCTTCTGAGTTTCCTTCATCACAAAATGGGTTGAAGTTAGACGTCGAGGGGAAAATTAAATCGAGCTCACTGAGGGAAGGTCTTTCTCAATGAGAAGGGAAGAGAGAAAGGGGTTACTCGATGTGTGTGACCATCCCCTAAGTGAGTGAACCTGAACTCAAGAGAGTCATGAGCCCAGGGAGGTCTAGGATGTGAATTTCCATGGACATCATAAGAGGTAATCTTTGGAGGGTTCACTCACCCATAGCATAAAGTTTTTTAATCCAAGTTAATTGATTAACTTGCTTATTTTAGTTCCAATTTTGGAGTGTGGATTCAACTTGATTTAATGTGAACACCTCTATATAATGCCTAGCGATCAGTCTCATTTCCTTTTATCCTTAAGTTATAAATCCAATGAAAGAAGCTGAGAAGATAAATGCAGAGTGATAAATCAATGATGCATGCTAATGTTTAGGAATACTTAAAGTGATGCACATCACTCTCCATGCGGATGCATAACTGAAATTTTAAATGCTATATTATATGCATGCAAGTTGATGAAAAACACACCTAAATAGGAGTTCTATTCGTGGGAAGAAGTTGATTTAAATTGAGCTAAGTAGAATGTGCTTGCGTGCGTCTTTTTACGCGAATCTTTGAGATGAGTAAGTGTGTTTATTTACTACGGCAAAAATAAACTGGCCTATATGAAGTTCTAAGAGTCGTATGTCTGGTCATAAATACACCACTCAAGTCACGCCCCTTCTCTAAGAGGATGGAACAAGTCTCAACAAATAAAACTTACAAGTTAGACAGTCTCTTTTTTAAAATTGTGAACTCTAAAATAAGAGTAGATGGAAATAATAAATTAAGGTTACGATTAATTTACAACATAAATTATTACAAAAATAATCTTGGTTAACTAAACTAGCTAATTATTTCTTCTAAAAGTGCCACTTGTATTGGTCTTCTTATCTAGAGCTCCAAGCTCTCACCTATGTGTCAAGTCGACCACCTCGGCTTCTGAGCCCTATCAATACAACCGATGGTTAGATATTCTCAAGAGATAACAAGAAAATAATATAACAAACTAATCAACAAAAACAACAACATAACAAAGTCCACAAAATAAGCAAAAGACAACACAACAAAACTTAACCTAAATTACACTTAATATTAACTTAATTAGATCTGAACCTATTTAAATACAATTAATGTAGTCGTGTCCCCATCAATGGTTCCATCTGATTAAATGTTATTTAGCAATGTTAATACTATTGTATAGTACGATCAGATATCAACTAATCAGAACCAAGCTAATAAATCTCGGTGAAGAGAACTTAGTTTAATTTAGCCAGGATAAGTCCAAGGTTGAACACAAAGACACAAGGTCTTAGTCTATTTAATTAGGTTTTCAATACCTAAGTTAAATGAAATCTAATGTGTAGCTAGGTCAAGTATACAGAAAGTATGAATGCATGCATTTTTATACGGATTTATAAATGTAGGTTAGATTATGAGATACAAAATGCTACAAGGTGAGTTACAATGCAACACTCACACGAACATATATCACATGGAATAGCTCATGAATTCAATATAACTCAAGTGTATAAGTCCCCTAATTACTAGTTAATAAATCCAATTTTAAGACCCCTCTTAATTTGGTTGAAGATCAAGTTAATTAAATAAGATATTCAATAATATTGATCTCACAAACCAAACATGATATTCAATCACTAATGATTCATATGATGCAAATATATTGAAATTATTCAATCAGGAAGTAATGTGATGATATTTACTTTACCTAAGAAATCTAATCAATTTTAAAGTCAAATCAACAACTCAAGGTACATTATTAAGCATGTAATAAGTAAGGATTTTGTTCCATGGTTAATTAGTAATCAATGCATCCAAAGATGATTTAATCAACCTTAAAACGACACCAATTTCAAATAATTTGTATTTATATAAATTTCAAGATATTAAAGGTTTAACACTGGGATAATTTACAATAAAACATAAATTAAAAAGGTATAATAATTACAAATCAGTTCAAATAGGGTAAAATACAAATATAAAAATTCAGCAGTGTTTATTTGTAAATAACCTAAGACAGGGCTATCTTTTCAATAAAAAAGAAGCCAACTAGGAAGAAGTGCAAATTCGCCAAATTGTGTACGTGTGTCATCTACGGGGACTTTGCTTTGGTTGGAGGCTTAGAGCCCTAGATGAGTTGGGTCATGCGGAGTTCTGTAGTAGGTGAGGATGAGGCTCAGAACACCCGAAGCTCTGAGGTCAGGAGTGAGGTGCGAAGTAGATCCTAACAGTCAGACCAAAATGATTGGACGACAATTATACATTGAAGTTATCTCCTCCTCCTCAACGAATGGTGGCAGCAAATATGTGCTCTAGCGACTTCACTTCTCCTCCTCCGATGCCTTTATCCTAGATTGATGGTTAAGGAAGAAGCCCAACTCTCTGGCAAAGAAGATGGCAGTCCAAGGAGTCCACTGCGCAACAGGGAATGCTTGATCTAGTCGAGTTCGTTAGAGATGGAGATTACAATGTCTCCGTCGAAGATTTGGACATTCGAAGGATGGCTGATGCTCTTGGGGAGGATCTGGAGTGAAATGAGGTGAGCGGGAGGGGCGTAGAATAAGGTCGGAGATGATGCCTTAACTAGGTTGACCTCCTTTGTAAGGATGTCAAATGATCAAGGCAGAAAGGGTTCTGCAGAAGGGGATGTGAAGCTCGAACTGGTCTGTGTGGAACAGTGAAGGTGATTGAATTTCCAATCTAAGGAGATGATGTGTATCATGTGTAGGTAAATCGAAGAAACTTAAATAGGGGAAGTTGAGGCTCACATGGAAATCTAGAGAATGTTGGACAAGAAGCGAAGGCATGCAGTCGAAGCGTAAGATGCTCATGATCATTGCTTTACGAACTCTACGAGGCTTTGAAGCTCGAGCAGGGCCAATTTGCACCGCTACACGTCTTGATTGGTCATGGATATCTCATGAGGTGGGACCTATTTTATGCAACCTTAATGTCACTAGGATGAAGTTAAGGCTCTGAGTCTTCTCTCGCACAGGGCAGATAGTTGTGTAGTTAGGTCGGAGTGGGTTTTTGTTCGGTGAAGAGTTTCTTTAGGCAGTTGAATGGAGATGGATTCAACCACCTCATGTTACCTCACATGAGGTAGAGGGTATGAATGAAGGCCTTGGCGTGGATGGGGAAGGAACAAGCTATGTCAGGGTACATGAATCAAGATGAGATTGTACGCTAGCTGACAAGGAAAAAAGGGAGAGGTCGTTTGGCCAAAGAGTCGCAATGCTTGAGAAGGTCAACCCCTGAAGGTTGAAGATGGACCCGAGTCGTTGGATCTTGAGATCCAACAGTCTAATTTTGGGCATGATTGGGGCACTGCTAATCGCTTGATCACTTGATCAAGTGATTGAGGACGTGGCAGACCTGATTGCATCAAGGTCGTCTGATCAAAAGATGGCATATGGAATAGTGTGATTGGGCCATGTTGCCCAATTAGAAAATTAAAAAATAAATAAAAATTTGTAAAATGAAAATAAAATACTTAATGTTATCAAATTAAAAGATGTTCAACATGAAAGTTATGTAAATTTTCAAGATCTAAAACTTTCATGTATAATTCAAAGTTGAAATACATCATATATACATATTTATTATTTTTGCAAGTATATTATTTTTAATAAATAAAAGCATTCATTTTTTATTTTATTATTTTTGGTATTTTTATATAATTAATAATATACAATATAATATAAATAATATTAAACTAATTTTTATTAGATTTTTATTATTAAGAAACATAAAAAATAAAGAAATGTTAAACATATATATTTGATACTTAATTATATACAATAATTAGTCTTGTTTAATTACAAGTGTTTAAATTTAAATATAATTAATTAATTTTTAAATGAATTGATTAGTTTAAGATATAAGGATAATTAATAAAAATAAAGATGATGAATCCAAGATTCATCATCAACAATATAAAAGGAACCCATATCATTCTAGTCCTACAAAAGGTATGTACTACTCAAGATGAAGATTGAATAATCCATCAACGAAGGGTTCTCTAGGATCATCAGTGATCATCTAAATCTAAGCATAGAGATTGTAGAAGAAGATCAAATGAAAAAGATATTTAATCTCCAAATGCTAGTTGGGGTACCATTACCATGTTCATTAAGTAAGCTTAAGAAGCCAACATTATACTAATAGATGAACTCATAGATAAATTCATATAAAATTCTTAGATATTTGTAGTTCTATAAGTCATCCATAAAGTGGTACATGATTCATTTCACAATAAATTTTTAATTGTTTATTAATGCTTGATAGTGTTCACATTAAGACTTAGGCATTTAAAACATAGTGGGCTCTTAAAGATATATGTGCCCATGGGCACATACTCCTTGCCCTCACACACATACACGCATGCACACATATACATGCACACTTATATAATATGTATATGTGTTAGCCATGTGAGCCCAAGGAGAACCATTTTTTACAATAAATGTTATTGTAATATTTGATTTTATCAATAAAAGTTATTGATTCATTTCACTCCCTTTTATGTGATTAAATAAATGAATGTACTATAAGGTTCCTCTGTACAATTAGGGTCATGTACCATGACCATCTTAGTAATCATACAGTTATTGATTCAATAATTGAATCATAGAGGCTGGTGCTTGTATGAATATCTAAGGAGTTAGATTGAGGACTTGTCAAGCACCGTCAAATGATTATTAGGAGATGATCTCCAACTTGAGTAGGAGATGGCAATCCTTCTCATTAGATTGATATCTGACCGACCTCTTGATGCAGGTCCTCTACTTGGGAATAGAGATTTGGAGGTGTCAGATTAATTAGGTCAAAGGGTTGACTTAACGAGATCGATATAATCTAAGTCCTACATCGTATATTGTAACGATATATGCACACATCCTCTAACCGGAAACATATACGTTGCTATATGTCTGAGTATGTACATTTGGCAGACCAATAAGTTGATGACCTAACCAAGGTATATATACCGGCAAGTTAGTGTGCATTTAATGGCATATGAGTAATACGATCTCTCAAATGGATCATACAGCTTTCACTTGTGAACCGGAACACATGAGCTCACTCATGAGGTATTGGGACCGATCAAATTCCATGCATGGTCGTCGTGCTTTGGAAGCATGACAAGAGTTGGAAGGTATGATATATGCATTGGAAAAGCATATGATCGATATTAACTCCCAGTGACCAAGATTGAGAAACTTGATGATGAAACCCTAAAGATGACAGTGTGAAATTGATCTATATCTTCAAGTTTATCATAGGTCTTCTAATATATAGCATGTACAGGTATTAGGAACACATGAGGATGATGTGATCATAAATGATTGTATAACCATAACGCTTCCATTCCTAGGGAGTGTTGAAACAGGTCTGGATTTTAGTGACTCCTCTCAGCAGAGAAGCAATCTGATCTTGGTCCAAGTGTTGAACATTGATATAATGAGATTCAGATGCAACAAGAAGATTAGATTTGCGGTCTTGATTTAATCAAGAATCTATGAGAGGTCTATTGGATCAAGATTTGAGATGTGCTCTCAATATCCAAGTCATTATACATAGAACGTACAATCATTGTATTCTTATATCCAAGTATCTACGGAGAAAGCACATTATTCTTGAAATCAAGAATAATTCTATTGTTGAAATTATATCCAAGCATTGAGAAATGGATAATTAAATATGATTTAATTATCATGAATATTGTGAATTTGATTCATATTATTTGAATGGATGAGAATAATTATCCAATATAATTAAATGTGATTTAATTATTATGAATATGAATAATGTAGATAATATTATCCAATTATTCATATATTTATAAATTTAATTTATGATATACAAAGAGAGACTAATTGTGATTTATATTTGTTGATTAATTATTAATGTGAATTGGATTCACATTGGATGATTAATTAAAAATATGATTACATTTTATTTTGGGTTGTGAATGTGATTCACATAATTCCAATGGCATGATTGCAATCTTCACAAGTTAATTGTGAATTATCATTGTGAGATAATCTTAGAAATTACATGAGATAATATAATCTCATGACTTGGGATGAGATTGACTCATCACAAGTCAAAGAGGGTGGACGGCCACATTGTGCCATGTGGCTTAGTGGCTGTCCCTCTTTTAAGGGATAAGTCAATCTCTTCTACCATTATCTTCAAGATTAAATAATTTTATTTTTAAATTAATTATATTAATTTATCAAAAAATAATTTAAATTAAATCAATTATTGTTGTTTTTTACAACACTAATCATGGTCGTTGGATTAAACACAAATTAATCTCAACCATTGCTTTGGTGTTAACCATGGATTGGGATTCATGGACTCCCAAAATCCTATAAAAGAAGAGACGCACATTACTCTTCGATTATACAATTCTGACAGCATCTCTCTCTCTCTCATTACTCATGCCAACCCCCCTCTCTCTCTACAAGAGTGACCTTCCACTCTTCTCATAGGGAGAAGGCTCTCTTCATCAATGCATCGTTGTTGTGTTACCGCTTCGACGACTCTCTGATCTCTGTCGTCTTTGGTGCATCTCAAGCGTGAAGAAGGCGCTCGATCTCGTGAGACGAGATCAAGAGATCCATTGCTTGGATCATTGACATGGATTGCGAGAAGCACCTGATTCATCATCGCGCTCGCAAGCATCTCCTCCGATGGATCGGACTTCAGTCAGGAGGTCTCTTATCTTAGAGGCTTGATCGCAACCACTCTACAAGAGGTATTACTTTACCAATTATGCGGTTAGATGAAATGATCCAAGACGTGTTCTAGGATCATGTGGGTTCATCGATTTAAAAAATTTTAAAATTCTGCTGCATCAAGCAATTAGTGCGACTAGTCGCTCTCGATCGTATACGATACAATCCACACGCTTCCGTGATGCGCTTGGGAATTCTTCCATAATCCTTCAATATGTATATGTGGGAGATTTTCCAATGAACTCTGAGCCCATTAGGTTTTTAATGAGCACAATCATTTTTGCTAATGTTTTCTTTCATTTTGAGCATACTTCTTATTAGTTTGCAACTGTTATATCATAATCATACTATTAGCAATTACTTTCACAAAAATAAATTTAAAATTGATACAAAATGGTCATTTGCAAGAATCGAGACGATATTAGTAATAAAAATGTAGATACAATCATTTCATATTAATATAAGGTTTGATTTTTGTGAAAATGATTACTACTAGTAAGAATATGACATAGCATTTGTAAACCAATAAGTATTTATGCTCAAAATGATAGAAAATATTAATATAAATGAGCCCATTACAATCCTAATGGCTTATAGATCATTAGAAAAACCATATATACCCCTCAAATGACGTGGTGGCTCACAATTTTAATGGTAATCCATGAACGAAATCCATAGGATCTCGATATGTTATCCCAAAGAGTATTTTAGTCATTCTATTTCATTTTAAATTTGATGTCTATTTAATCAATATAGTATTCCGGGCTTCATTGATTTCGATATTTAACAATTTCCCATTATATTATCAACAGCTGCATTTAGGCATATGTTTGTAGAATGAAAAGGCTCATTGTAAAATTAACTAACTATTTGTAAATTCTATATGATGCTTCGTAATTATTAAGAACTACTTTTAATATTTAATGTTGGTATGATAGTCAACATAATGAAAAGCATCTTTGTGAAGATTAATTATCTATTTTTGAAAGTTTGGTGTTTTGTAAATCAAAGAACCACTTTGTAATATTATGTTTAGTTTTACAAGTGTTCATCCCAACAACTAGTATCTGAGAGGAGACGATACTGGGCTGCATCCCCGTCAACAGGTATCAGACTTGTGTTGGTACTGACGGTTTCGTTCCCAACAAGTGGTATCAGAGTCCACTTGGTACCGACGAATCGTGTCCTATCAACTAGTATCAGAGCTGGATTCAGCATTGTTGAAGGGACACGATGTGTGGGATCAGAGCGAGTTTCGATGTCAACGAGACAATGTGATACAACAGATGTGCAATCCTCAAAAGTGCAATATGGTGGTCTCTTGGAGAAATCAACCAAAGGTGTCGAAGAATTCTGCTAGCGATGAGTGACAGGAGATCGTGCAAGGTGGTACGTTAAGAGCACCCAACGATGGATGCGTCACCCAAAGACAGTGAGTTCTTGATAACGAGACATGTAGACGATGAGAATGGTCCAGTGCAGACCCATGACGATGAAGAGATCGCGATGGAATCAATTCAAGGAGGAGACTGTTAGGATTAGAGTCAAATTATAATTAGGAATCCTAATGGGATTAGACTACTAATCCTAATAGTAGTTGAGTTATATTTTATTTATAATCCTATTGGGAATAAGAATATTAGATTGTAACTGGGATATATATAGAGGGGTGTGGAGGTATTGCCTCAACACACCACGGGAACAATGCAACCCCCAAGAGAGGGGGGAAGAGAGAGAATAAATAGTTGAGAGAGCATGGAAATGGAGAGAGTTGTATTCATTCTGATTTATAGTGATTTTTCTTCTTCGGTGGTTGTGAGAGGTGACTGACCACCATTACATATGTTTGTGTTGAGAAAACCGAAATAAACATACATACAAAAATCCGATTTTCAACAGATTTCCAGAACAAAAGTATATGTTTTAAGAACATAGGCATATTAAAGTAAGGCAAAAATCCAGAAACCAATATCAAGATAAACAATACGACAAAAAAAGAGGAGAGTTAGAAATCACAACCGGAACATCCTGTAGTAGGACTCCCCTTAGAGAGACAGTGCCCCCCACTTTACCGGCGCACAGGGCCTTGACATGTCGCTCCCAGGGTCCGACGATCCATGTTCGTCGATGGTGCGCACCGTACTTGAGCATCCTCGAAAGTCACATCCGTAGACGAAGCCCGAGATCGAGAGAGGAGAGGAGGCGCTGAGAATGAAGATAGGATATGTTCGTAACCTACGCCCACGTCTTTAAGAGATACTTAAATACGTCCGGGCAGTTACGCTTCGTGAGAGGATAATGGGACGTATCCCTTGGAATTCAAACGCCCACGCCCATGCCCACGCCCACGCCTACGCCCGAGCCCACGCCCACGCCCATGCCCGAGCCCACGCCCACGCCCACGCCAAAACCCACGCCCGCGCCCGAGCCCGTCCCGACGCGCGCGTGCATGCGTACGTGTGCTGTGGTCTATAGTCCTCTCTAGTTTGTTTCCAGACTAGTCTTACGACTTCCCATATAAAAACCAAGTGCCAGTTTTAACTCTCCACGATGTGGGACTAAACAGCTCCCCACATGGTTGAAATATTGAATTCGAGGAATTGAGATACATTAATACAACTTGATATTGACCATCAAATTGCATCAAACTATCCCAATACAGTTAATTCCAACAATCCCCCACGAATTCACTGTTGAAACATAAAGAGCCAAGGATCTCAGGTTTCCACACTCTTCTTTCAGTAAAGGTACCTTCTGGTTTGAACCTTTACCTGAGTTATCCCCTTTCACCATCACAGGAATAAAGTGAACTAAGTCTTGAACTTTAATCTTTTGATGTAATGGTATCGAGTGGTAACAACAAAATGAAATCTATGGTGACAATATTCTGGCTTTGATGCTATTAATGGCCATGCATCCTACCATGTTTCATGAGTGTATTAAGGATAAACCCTCATCCTTTATCGGCGGTCCATAGAAATACTCATATAGGTGGCATTCTCCAAGGATGCACTGCTCACATCCTGCTTATAAAAGCTTGAATCCATTAAGAGCATAACGCTCAACCTTTTCCTACAGGTTTTAGGCACTCGACTTTTCTGGGATAGGACTCACATGCAAAGTATAGCATATCGAGTGCCAACCAGTTCCCCTTACAGCTTGTTTTCCCATTGAACCTATTTTGTAGGATCTCCACTCATTTAGGTTGGGTTGCTACTGTGGGTAAACTCTCAGTGGGTTTCAGCCCCATCCCAAGTCTGGATTTTCGGACTAAAGATCTATCAAGTCTCTTTGTAAGTGGATCTGTCGTGTTATCTTTGGTACCAACATATTCCACGGCAATCACTCCAGAAGATGCCAAATCCCTAATAGACTTAAGTCTAACTTGGATATGTCTTCTAGTTTTCTGATTGTACTTTGAACTCTTTACTTTTGCGATAGTAGTCATGCTATCACAATATAAAGAAATCATCGGTATCGGCTTACCCACCATGGACATCTCAGAGAGAATCTCCCTAAGCCATTCAGCCTCTATACCTGTTGTGTCCAAAGCACACAGCTCTGCCTCAAAGGTAGATCGAGCCAAGATAGTCTGTTTCACAGACCTCCAGGAGACTGCACCGCCTCCAAAGGTAAATACATACCCAGTCACATCGTTACTCTCAGAGTCCTCCACTTGACCTATCCAACTTGCATCACTATATCCTTCTAAGACAGGAGGATATTTACCATAATGCAGTCTAAGAAGTGCAGTACCCTTAAGGTACTTCAACACTCGATCCAAGGCCTCCCAATGAGTATGGTCAGGACAGCTTGCATACCTACTTAACTTTGCGACCATGAATGAAATATCAAGTCGAGTACAGTTCGCAAGATACATCAAGATTCCTATAATCTGGGAATATCGTAGCTGTGCTACAGGTACTCCACTCTTGTTCTTACAGAGGGGTTTAGATGAATTATAAGGAGTGCATACAGATTTATAGCTTTGACAGCAAAATTTTTCCAGAACTTTCTCAGTATAATGTGACTGAGACACAGCTATCCCATTAGTAGATTGATGAATCGACATTTCATCATCTTTATTCTATCATTTTGGCATCAAAAACCCTAGCAAATGCCTGTAAATAGCATTAATTCCATCATCTTAGCATTCATGCATGTGCATCTAAATAGTGTATAAAATACTGTAATTAAAGCCAAAATTATAGAATAAATAAAAGAAAAGAAAAAGAATAAAATATTGTAAATATTTTATGACCCGAAACCCCGAGACCTAGGCATCTTGATGAATAGGTCGACAAGGAATAAAGTAGGGGGAGATAAGGGTCAAATACCTATGTTATTTTATTCATTCTTTATTCATTTTGGGACCTATTTTTGGTTCCACTTTTTATACATCAAATAAAGAAACTTGCATGAAAGTTGTAGATAAATAAATAAAGAAAAATACAAAATTGATTTCACTGAAAAATAATATACAGATAAAAAGTTATGGTCTGAATAAAAATCCAGAATCCCAACTTCCCAGACCCGTATCTCACAACTGATAACTCCAAATGCAGCATACTCACTTTAATTGTATATAGAATAAAATAAGCTATTTAATGGCGGTGGTTTCGCATTTAGCAGAGCTACGGTTTGAAAGTTGAGTTTTGGACCCACATCGTATAATTGTACAGATTAAAATATTCGATTTATTATTTATTCATTATTTTTATATTTTTATATTTTTGTTATCTTGTAAATATTACCTATAATATATATGTGCATTAAAATCAAAATAAAACTCAAAGGGAAACACAAAATAAAATTCATATACCAAATACATAGGTAAAGCACACACACATATACCTATACTTTATATACTTTTATTTAATTAAGTGTACAAAACACATCATAAAAATAAAATCAAAATATATTTATGTGTATAAAAGTATTTTATATTTTTATAAAATAATAACCAAAAATAAATAAATAAAAATCACAAAATAAAAATAAATTAATAAACAATATAGATATTATACCTATAAAGGGGTATAATAGGCAACTCGTAAAAATATACCTCTAAAAAATAAATAAAAATCACAATAAAATAATAAATATTTTTCATTAAATAACCTAAATCTAAATAATTCATTTATTATTTTAAAACGAATTTATAAAACATTTTTTGGGGCTTTTTCCTGGTTGGTCCACGTGGACCAACCAGGTGGACTGGGATGTTGACCAGGCAGTCAACTCCCTAGTCCTAGCCCTGTGCCTTGTCAGAAGCCCGCTGCGCCCCTCTTTTCTCGAATTTTTCGCCGCTTGTGTGTTGCTCAAGGGAAGGTAACTCCTTCATGAAACTTGTACCTGGCACATACCTAATCCCCACCGACCTACCAGATCTACCCAGATCTTCGTGGCGCACCCGTGATCGCGCCTCGAAGTTTGCCTCTCCACCATGTTTCAAAAACCACCCAAACCTTCCATAGCCCTTTGAACCACTTTGGCCTGAGCCAAGAACCTCCGAGGGCTCATTGCTGGACCCCCCTGTGACAGAGGGATGGTCCTCTACCTTGTCGAGGTGCCTCGCTAGCTCGGCGGCGGATTCCAACCCCCATCTCCGGCCTTGCAGCCGTGAGGTACCAACCTCGGGTCTACATCCCTTGAGGTACGTTTCTTTCTTTTTCTTGCTTGCTTTAGCTTCCTGGTAGACATAGCATCATTTTCCACCTTTTCAATTCGCTTCGCAACCACCCGATCACCAGCCCCTCCTCTTGTCGGAGCGAGCTCCGACGAGCTTCCCATTCGCCCTCCACCGCTCTATCTCACCGCCAGGTGGATCGCGGCAGTTTGCCCGCAGCCCCCCTTAACTTTCCTTTGTAGGTTCAAGCTTCCTACGCGTGCCTAGAGTAATTTTGCACATCCGGCCGGACCTCCTGGAGCTTCTTTGCGCCTCTGCCTCCACGGGTGCACTTCGGCCATCTTCAGAACCTCCTGATCACCCCTGTCCATAGCGGGTCCTCCAGCTAGCTCGTGGGCTCCATAGTAGTTGCAGATCACGCCGGACGACGGAGCTTGCGTCGATTCATTCTCGTCAGGCTCTTGTTCTTCGGCTGTTCTAGCATATCAAGGCCGAGCCATTGGATCCCAGCCTGTTCTTCGAAGCGCACAGGCACCGTCAGATTTTGCGTAGGCCAGCCGTTGGATCATCAGAGTACCATCTAATCCTGGCCGTTATAATCGAAGGGGTATCGGGCCACGGATCGCTGCCACGTGTCAAGCCCACTCTCATCTACCGTCCGTGCCCGCCTAAGTTGGGTATTTTGCACCGTAAACCCAACTTGTGTTTGTATTTAATAAATAACCTTTAATCATTCATCTGCAGTAGAAACTTTTCTATAAAATTTGCGCGTAGCCCCCCGACTTTTTATCATATTACCTACAGGTCCCCGCCAGGTCACGTGCTTCACGCACGTGACTTGGCGATTTTGCAAGGGCCTCCTGGGGCTTTTGTCATTTGGACTTTCAGTCTCTAATATTCAACTACAGTACAAAGATTTCTGGAATTCTGCATTTGAGCCCCAGAGTTCTGCATAATTACTATTTGGTCCTCCCCAGGCGCGTGCACCACACGCGCGTGGGTGGAATTTTTGCTAAAATACCCCTGCGGGTCTGTATTTTGTAACTGGTCCAGAAACACTTTTATTTGGTTATATATTTTGCGTTCAAATTGCACGTTTGCCCCTGGAATTTTATCTATTTGCAATATAACCCCTGCCGGCCTTAATATTTTTGTGAGCTTGTAGTCTTTATTTGAAGCATATCTTTAACTCCATAAATTCCACAAAAATTAACTTAGACTCCTGTCAACTTGCATTTGCATGCCATATTTTTGCATTACATTTATATTGCATTTTATATTTATTAAAAATAAAAAACATGCATTTATTTCTCTGTTTGCATTAGTAAATACATAAAAATTATAAAAACCTTTTGAAAAATTCCATAAAAATTCCCTACTGTCTATTTTAACCTATTTTAGTGTCATCCAAAAATCACTAAAAATTCTCAAAAGAAAAACCTTAAAAATTAGAAAATACTTAAAAACTTCAAAAAAAATTATAAAATTGCAGAAAACTTCAAAAATTATAAACTCAAGTCCTGTATTCTCTTGTTTTTATTATCTTTATTGGAAAAATAGTGTGGAAAAATTTTGTGGTTGTTTGCTATTTTTAATTTCCATTTTACTCCCAGCTAGTAGCTTCTCCACTGTTTTCATTTATTTCAGTGTTTAAAAATACCAAAAAGATTTTGAGAAAGCCCCAAAAATCACAAAAAATAGTAGAAAATTATAAAAATTTCAAAAAGATTCTGTTTCTGAATTTTTGGTTATTTTTGCACATTTTTATAAATACTTTATCTTGTCTTTAATTACTTTGCTTATATTTTCCAATATTGAAAAAGAAACAAAAAAATTATAAAATATAAAATTATAAAAATCAGAAAAGTAAAAATCAAAATACAAAATTAAAAATTAAACAAAAAAAATAAAAAAATACAAAATTAAAAACCCACAAAAATCTTTGCTTGCTTTGCTTAGTGTAGACACTTCACATTCACTTGCGCACATTTATTTGAATTACCATGTTTGCTCCCCGTGTTCGAACTCTCTGCATACTTACCCATTACACCATTTGTGCAGAGTTAAAAATAAATTTTAATTCCTCATTTATTTCTAATTGTTGATCTGTAGTGTGGGTTAATTGTTGATTAAATACATGTTTCATTTGAGAGTCGCCACATCGACGGTTGTCTCCGCCTTGTGTGAGACACCATTTAGGCTCTCTTGAAATTTGCGTTTATCATATATCTAATCAGTTTGAGCTCCAAAATCACATTTGCAACTCCTAAGTCTTTCATCTCAAACTTACTGCTCAAGAACCTATTGATTTCTTCCGCTATCTTTATGTTTGATCCAAATATCAAAATATCATCTACATAGAGGTATAAAACAACAAACATATCACCTTTAATCGTAGAGTACACACATTTATTGGATTCATGAACAATAAAGCCGTAAGACTGGATAGTCTTATCAAACTTGTCATGCCACTGTTTTGGAGCTTGTTTTAATCCATAAAGAGATTTTACAAGCTTACAGACCTTTCTTTCATTACCAGATGCTACAAATCCCTCAGGTTGGTCCATATAGATCTCCTCCTCAAGATCGCCATATAAAAAGGCAGCCTTCACATCCATTTGATGAATTGTGAGATCATGTATGGAGGCCAACGCAATGAGCATCCGATTTGTAGTCATTCTAGTAACGGGAGAATAGGTATGAAAATAATCAATACCCTCTTTCTGTTTGACACCTTTGGCTACAAGTCTTGCCTTATATTTTTCTATGGATCCGTCCGGTCTAAGTTTTCTTCTGAATACCCATTTGCTTCCTATAGTGGAACACCAAGGAGGTAGATCGACCAATTCCCACGTGCCATTTGAAATGATCGAAACCATTTCAGATTTAATGGCATCCTTCCAATGCCTTGCTTTAGTAGAAGCCATGGCATTCTTGTATGTGGGAGGATCACCCTCGATTTGGTAGGAGACAAAGTCACTACCTAAGTCCTTGACAATCCTAGATCTCTTACTTCGTCTAGGTTCAACATCCTCCAAAAATTCATTGGGATCAGAAGAGGTAGCCCCCACATTTGACATCTTTTCTATTTGTTGTGGAATAGAACCAGACGTTGAGGCTACGTCACTAGTCAGATTTTCAGGAATCCCTTTTTTCATTGGAAAAATATCCTCGAAAAAAGTAGCATCACGAAGTTCAACAATAGTATTAGTATATATGCCTATGATCTCAGACAGAATTACTAAGAATCGATAGGCATACCTATTTTTCAGATACCCCAAGAAGACCACGTCAACTGTTTTAGATCCAAGCTTCTTTCTCTTGTGTTCTGGGACTAAGACCTTAGCCAGGCATCCCCACACCTTGAGATATTTTAGGCTTGGCTTCCTATTTCTCCAAATTTTAAATGGACTCTTATCTTTATGCCTTAGGGAACTCTATTCAGAATATGGCAGGCCGTATTCAAAGCTTCTCCCCACATGTAAGATGGTATCCCAGAACTTTGTAAAAGTACATTGATCATATCAGTTAGGGTCCTATTCTTTCGTTCTGCTATTCCATTGGACTGTGGTGAATATCGAGCAGTGACCTCATGAATTATGTCAAATAATTTACATTGTTCATCAAATATCTTAGATTTGTTATCACCACCCTATCTGACCTTAGACGTTTAATTATTTTTCTGGCTTGTGTTTCTGCTTTATTCTTAAAAATAAGAAATTTTTCTAAGGCTTCATCCTTAGTTTTAAGCAGATAAACATAAGAGCATCTACTGCTATCATCTATGAAGGTGATAAAATATCTTTTATTATCTCTAGTCATCACGCCACCAAACTCACAAATATCAGAATGCACTAAGTCTAGAATTTCAGTTCCCTATTTACAGAATGAAAAGGCTTTCTAGGCAACTTAGCTTGAGCACACATTTCACATTTGGTGAGTTTGTCTATAGTATGATCATGAACCATGTCAAGTTTCATCATTCTTTTCAAGAATTGAAATTCACATGTCCTAGCCTAGCATGCCATAAATCAGTAGATTCAATATTTAAACCAACATAAAAATCAAAATCAAAAATATTATTAACTGAACTATCAATGTCACATCTTATTCTAAATAAAAGATCATGATCAGCCAAATATCCTTTGCTAAAGAAAACACCATGTCTCATAAAAACTACTTTATTACATTTAAAGTCTAATTGAAAACCTTCTCTAACTAATAAAGAGCCAGACAAAACATTCTTCTTAATATCAGGAACGTGCAGCACCCTACGCAAAGTCCAAACTCGTCCAGTTGAGAATCTCAGCTCGACTCGTCCAGACCCAAGCACCTTGGCTGTAGATATGTTCCCCGTCATTACTGTTCCACCGGCTGAAGCCTGATAAGACAGAAAGAATGTCATGTCAGTACAAATGTGTACATTTGCACCTGTATCAAAAAGCCACTCATTAGGCTCGTTTACAAAATAGAGTTCAGGGTTCACTGAGACATACCCTTCACCAGGCCCACCTCCCTCAGTTAGCGCAAGAGCCTGAGGAACGACATCCGTAGACTTCTGTTGGGTATTTAGAGAAGGACAATCCTTCTTCCAGTGTCCAACCTGTCCACACTGCCAGCAAGGTTTGTTCTTTGATTTTTTCTGGATTTTTCCCTTGGCTTTCAGTTTCTTATTTTTCCCTTTAGCATTGTTTCCTTTTGAGGTTATCACATTGATATTAGGGTTCACGTCTACAGGCATCATATGTTTTTGTTTCATATACTCCTTTTCAATAGCTATCGAGACCATTAAATCATCCAGAAAAATTTTCCTTTTCCTATGCTTTAGGGACATCCCAAAATCTTCCCATGACTTGATAAATTTCTCAATGATCGACATAACCAGAAACTTTTCAGGAAGGTTCATTTCGGCCTCGACTAACACATGGAGCAATAACAAAAACTCATGAGCCTGTTTCGAAACCGATTTGCCCTCAATCATATGAAATTTCAGGAGCTTAGATACTGAGTATTTTTCAATACCCAGATACTCCGTGTTGTATTTCTTATCCAGTTCCTCCCATAGATCCTTAGCAGTCTTGGTGGATGCGCCATAGACATCGAACAGAACGTTCGATAGTGCAGTAAGAATGCACCCATGACACAGACGGTCATGTTCTTTCCACGCATGCGCCATCTTAACCGTCTCTGGATCTGGATTCTGTTCAGATAATTTAGGACACTCGGTTTCCAGAACCGAGATCAGGCCAATCTTGGTCAGCCAAATTTTCATGCGTTGTTGCCAATGCTAGAAATTCTGACCCCCGAATTTCTCTGGCATACCAGTGAAATCCATACAAGACCGAAACCTCAAATCTGACATTTTTCTTATCACGTTATAGGGTTGTATCTCTAAGATTGTTGAGAAAACCGAAATAAATATTCATACAAAAATCTGATTTTCAATAGATTTCTAGAATAAAAATATCTTTTTTAGGATCATATGCATATTAAAGCAAGGGAAAAATCCGGAAACCAATATCATGACAAACAATGCGACAAAGAAAGAGGAGAGTTAGAAATCACAACCGAATCGTCCTGTAGTAGAGGGTCCGACGGTCCACGCTCATCGACGGTGCGCACTGTGCTTGAGTGTCCTCGAAAGTTACCTCCGTAGACGAAGTTCAAGATCAAGAGAGAGAGGAGACGAGCGTCCTCGAGAGAGAAGAGGCGTTGAGAATGAAGATAGGATATGTTCGTAACCTACATCCACGTCTTTCAGAGATACTTAAAGACATCCGGGCGGTTATGCTTCGTGAGAGGATAATGGGACGTATCCCTTGGAATTCATGCGTGCGGTTACAAAACTAACTCGGTCTTCGCCACGTCGCAACCGCAGCCGCGGCCGCGCCCATGCCCGTGCCCGATAGACCACAATTTTTATGTCCGTCATTTCTCATTTTTTTCATTAAAATTACAAACATTAAATAATTCATTTGTTATTATTATTATTGAATTTACAAGGATTTTACCACATAATTTTCTGGTTGGTCCACTTGGACCAACCAGAGGCCCAGAAAAGTTGATCTAGGTCAACTGTACGTCTGCACTTCCGCTGACCTGTCAAACTCATTCTTCCCCATTTCTCTGATTTTTCACTCAACCTCCCTCACCTCCCTCACCTCAAGCTCACCACCCTTCTGATCCCTGCATCTCTGCCACCCATGTCAACCCATGCTCGTCCACCTACCCTCGCTCCACAACACGCAACCATTCCTCGAAAACTGTCGATCATCTACTTATAAACTTCACCCTCCTTTGCTTTTTTTGAGTTTTATCCATCTTACAGAGCTCTTATCGCCTTAGATATGGAACATGGAGTTCATGGCTGGTGACAAGATTCAGGAGTTGTCGTCTGCAGCGAGGAGTGTCGTCGGATATGATCAAAGTCATCGTTGCCAACTTGCTTTTGGTTCTGACTCTTCGACCCCTAGGTCAAATAGAGGCCTCGTTCAACCATTCATAGGTAATATTAGGTCTTAGTTTTTATTTCTGCCAATTAATTTCATTTTTAGTCGTAAATCGTGGAGTAACTAGAAAGCCCTAATTTGACCCGAAGCTCGAGCACCATGTCAAATCATCTGTTCTCTGAACGTGTCTTGACCCCCCAACCACCTCCATTCACTTCTGCTTCACTTTCTCCGATGATTTCCCCTCTTCCCAACCTAGGGCTTGCATAGATCTGGTGAATCGAGCTTTGCTCCATTGCCTCTCATCGGAAGCTCGTTGCCCCACTCATTTCTTTGTGTTGCAGCTTTAACAACCATTCGAGGATAGAACCCTCAACCCGGCGAGTATTTTTATGAAGGATAGGGGACTTGAGGACCCATCTGGAGCCAAGAAGGGCACATGGAGCATACAGAGCTCCCAGAGCTTCCATTGTCGCATATGGGCCCCATCGACCACCTCTTGAAGCTATGGAGAACACCGAAGAAGATATAGCACATGTCGAATCTTGGAGAAGACACCAGAGAATGGATAACAGAGCGATCGAATCTCAGCCCACTTATGTTCTTGGGTGTTCTTCCAACACCCTTGAATGTTCATCTGATCTAGAGTAATTGCCAGATCTAATTATAGTCATTGAAGCCAATCATCTCATTGTGTCCCCTCGATCATAGGATCTGCAATGTGTCCTCCAAGGAACGGCTGAAGCGTAACTGCGGTAAATTGCATAAAACCCCTCCACAATTTTTGTAATTAGTAAAGAACCCTGTAAATAAGTAATTGTGTGTTAACTTGTATGGAAATATTGTATCAAAACCCTTTTATGTTTTGGAAATTGCAAGTAGGTCCTCTGCCAACTTAGTTCACGTAGCCCCCCACATAAGTTGGCAATTTTCACTTGTACTCCTTCAGGATTCGTTATTGCAATTTAGTTTAAAAATTGTAAATTACATTGAAAAACTTTGGGTATTTTGCACAAAACACTAAGCCTTATAATTGAATTGCATTAATGCCCATGTTTGCTTGTATAATTTTATTTTTGTGTTTCTATTTTCTATAAATAGTTTTTGTACTCCAAAAATTATGAAAAAAATAGGATAAATGTCTAATAGGATGATCGTTAATGTTATGTATTACATTTAGCATTTTTCTTACATTTTCCATTTATTAAAATCAAAAGGAGCATTTTTATTCCCCGTTTAGCATAAAACATACAAAAAATATAAAATCCCCTCTGAAACTCCAAAAAATAGCTACTATTTATTACTATATTTTTATAACTTCAGATAAAAAATCACTAAAAATATAAAAGAAAAATAAGAAGATAGAAAACCCTTGATAATCCTAAAAAAATTAGAAAAACACCAAAACCTAAAAAATATCTTTCTATCTTATATTTTCATATATACTTATTTTTACATATAAAAAATAATTTTAAGAAATTGTGAACCTATTTTAAATATTACCTATTTTGGTCTATTTTGCATTTTAAAAATACAAAAAATTAGTAAAAATCACTAAAAAATACAAAAATCAAAGAAAATAAAAAAAACAAAAATATTTTTCATTATTTTTAACTATATATAGATATATTTATAAATATAATACCATACATTATATTTATACTTATATAGATATATTTGCTTATATATAGCTATTATTATTAATTATTAGATATATTATAGACATATTTTTAAGCCCTTCAAAAAATAAAAGTACTTTTTTTATTTGTATTTACTTATTTTTTATGTATTTATTATACATATTGTAAAAATACCATATATTATACATATTATTATATATAGTGATATGTATTCACTTCTTATATATTAAGAAGAACAAGAAATTAAAAATAGAAAATTATAAAAAGAAATAAATTTTATTAATTTAAAATTTATATAATATAATATAAAAATCAAAAAATAAATAATTAAAAACAAAAAACACTAAGTATAGTATAACTAGATATATACATGTATACATTATTTATCAATAATAAATACCGCTACACCCAAGTGTTCCCTGTGTTCGACACCCTACACATACTTGCATACTCTACACATTTTATTAGTATGGTTTATAAGAAATTTTGACTCCACTTTGCATTGATTGCTTTATTATATTATTGGGTTGATTGTTATTTGAATTTGCGGTTCATGCACGGGCATCACAACGACAATGTTCTCACCTTGTGTAGAACATTAGACCAGCTGAAAAAGTGATTCAACAAATGGCGTCGTTGCCGAGGAGCAACGCATGGTGTAGCGCACTTTGTATATTACTCTACACATTATTTATCTTTTTATTTCTCTTTTATTTTTGATAAATATTTATCTGCTTCTGTATATCTATTCTTTGTTGACTTTCTTATAAGGAACCACATGGCAATGGTGAATTCTTAGGAGTTTGGCACACTCAAGTGATGAACTGCAAAATCGACCCTTTAAGAGTGCGGAATTAGCCACTTCAACATGTCATAGCAGTCGGGCCGATTTTGGTCATCAAAGAGACCACCTCATTGATATATGTCAAATAAGAATGCGATGGTCGTTATTTATTTTACTTGCAAGAAACCAAGGTCGAACTCAGGGACACGAACCTCTCTTGTATTAATTGGATTTCTATTTGTTTAACTAAGTGTAGAGTTGAAGCAATTATAGGTCAAACTCATGCAGAAATACTACAACAATGCATAAAGAATATGCATTTTTTTAAACATTTTTATCATGCAAATAGATGAACATGCAAAGCGAATGATATGCCCAAAATAATAGTCACTTGAGCCATAAGAAAATTACGAGTCAAACCGAGATGAAATAAATAAGCACTCTATAATTATAAAGCAATTAGGCATGACAAACACAGATATCTGGACACTTTAGATAATAGAATAATACACTACTGATCATAGTGTCAAATCTAAAATTGAAGCATGCCATAATAAAGAGGATGAGAAGAGCTTCAAAATAAAACTGAAATCAACTCGATTGGAGCTATGTAGCCTCAAAATATGCATAAAGGAAGACAGGGGCATAAATGCAAGAAAACATGAAAGATAACTACAAAAGGTCCCTGAAAAGGATTGAAATGCAATAAAATAAAGTACAGGGCCTTCCCCGTAATTAATCCATATGCGCGGGGACCTTTTGCAAATTGAAGAAATTCATGGGAGTCTCTACAATTTGCCCAAGAGGCACGTGCCAATCACGCGCTGTCTCAGGCTCGGAATCAGTTCGGTCGCCGCAGAGGCTCGATATAGCTTCGACTAGGGTTGGAATTTGGCTTCGGCCCGCTGCAGGCTCGGAGATGGTTCAGCCATTCCAAACCTCGAGGTTCGGATTCAAAGGCTCGGAGGAGCTATGATGAAGACACGTGTCCAACGATAGGCCATCCGATCGTGGTGATCGAATGGCTGCTATGAGCTACTGAAGGGCCGACGTGGCTGCACGATGTCGTTGGATCAAGAGGATCCAATAGCTGACGAAGTTGATAGCGTGGCCTCATCTGGGCCGGTTGGATGGTAGCTGGGGTTGGACCATCCAACGGTCCCTGTGCTGTCTCCTCCACCGAAGGTGGGCGGCGATTTTGGAGCTCCGGCGAGGGAGCTCCAGCTCCGCCGCTCTCCCTCGGCTGCTGGCGTCCTCCCCACCGCTTCATGGATGTGTGTCGACGAAGAAGGAAGCTCGGCGAAGAAGTTGGACGCTTTGCGTAGCCCATCGGAGCTCTGAGGATGGAATCGATGCTCGGTCAAACGCTCCGGCGACGTCTCCGGCCATTGACGGATTTGCTACCCTGCAATGTTAGTGCCTAGCCGAAGCAAACAAGTGTTGTGCCATGCGACGTGGAGTGAAATGGGAGCTCGGCGTTGTGAAGAAGATGAGAGCTCAAGGCCCTCCGTCGTGGGTGGCGGAGGAGATGGTCGACGGTGGTCTGGGGTTGCGGAGGAGTAGGAGGGTGGTCGGAAACTTGCGCGTGAAGGGGGAATTCAGGCGAAGCTAACAGGGGGTTCACCGGAGGCTGAAAGGTAAGGGAATGGCCTATAAAATTAATGGAAATTAAGAAAAAATGCAGAGGAAGGAGAAGAAGACTTACCGGCGATGGGGCGGAGCGGAGCTTAGGGGCGGACTCAATGTGGAACCCTGATCGTCGCTGAACTCCGGCAGCAACTCGGAGCAGCTCGGACGGTCGCGATGCACCGCAGCTCCGCCGTGAAGGTCGGAGGGTCGCACCGGAGGATATCGTCGTCTTCGCTCGATCATCCGCCTCCCCCTGTCACAGGATATGGAGGAGGGCTGGGCGAACCCTCACGTAAAGGTGGACACCGGTGAACGGTGGGAGGGGCGGGGTATTTGAAGGGCGAGGGCAGAGGTTCTGGTGATGGGGTTGTAGTTTGTGAGGCGATCATGGGACGAGTGGGAGGACGACGGTGGTTAGTGGAGGCGTGCGCGCGGTAGAGGGAAGAGTGGGGCAGGTCGGAGGGTAGTTGTCGATGGGAGAAGTCAGCTGTGGTGGCGGAG
Source organism: Ottelia alismoides (assembly GCA_037367405.1). Lineage (NCBI taxonomy): Eukaryota > Viridiplantae > Streptophyta > Magnoliopsida > Alismatales > Hydrocharitaceae > Ottelia > Ottelia alismoides. The sequence goes on from JAZKJV010005767.1 coordinate 94,146, forward strand.
AAAAAGAAAAGGGGGAAGGGTGTGCGCGAGCTGGAACGTGGGAGAGAGGGAGGCTCCCGGGAGGTAGACGATGGAGATCAACCCATTGGATCTGGGGATCCAACGGCGGGTCTTTGGGCGCGAGCAAGCGGATCGGATTGAATCGGGGCGATGCGAATGAAGGGAGATGGGATAGGCCACGTGTCATCTTGAGAGAGCGGCGCTAATGAGCGGGACAGATGCGAAGGAGTTGTTGATCAAAGGGTTGAGAATCAAAGCGGTAGCTGCGGCTCAGATCAGAGGATTGTGGATGCGATCAATGGCGGATGACAGCGCCACGTGTCATGACGAGGTCGAGGCGCTAAAGGACGGTGATGATGGAAAGCTCAGGCCGATCGAGCGGTTGAGGGGCATCAAGGGAAGGAGCGGCTGAGATGAAACATCTGAGATGCGATCGATCGATCTTCAACGCGCCACGTGGCGAGCCCTGCTTAAGGCGCTAAAGGACGGTGCGGATTGAAGGCGGCGGAAGATCTGATGGATGAGGAAATAGACGTGCGTAGCCCGTCTATCTTGTCTCATCCGCCACCACCGTGTACTTAGCGATCCGGTCAGAACAGAGAGAGAAGATCTCCGTGAAGAGTGTCTCGGCTTTAATTTATATCCCGGTCAAGTCCAGGGTCGAACTCAGGGAGGCAAAGGAACAACTTAGGTTTTAATTCAAAAACTTAGGTCTAGATATCCAAACGGTGTTTTTTTAGATTTTTTTATGCAAAGAATGTCAAAAACAAAATACGGGTGAATTACAACACTAAGAAAACACACAACAAGGCCAAATTAATTTTAATAGAAGAGAAGTCCAAATTAGCCAAATTATATTTTTCCTAGAGTCTTAATTCAGTGAGGAACACAAAACATATTTTTTTGGAATTTTATGGATTAAAATGCAATAACTAAAAATGCACACTTTTTATGGATTTTTTCGCAATTTATCACACAAACAGTAAGAAAAAATAATGAAAACATTATTGGAACTAAAACATGATGCAAGGAAGCTACAGTAATTTTTTTTGGATTTTTTTGACAAGTTATGAATTTTTTATGTATTTTTTAGTGAAAACAGAGTGGTAATGAGTAATTAATTTTTATTAAATCCACGTTATCAAATTAATCAGAGTGCGGATTATCTCAGAAAGATATTTAGATAAGAAATCTAGGAGAGTTGAAATTTTGTAAAAAGGATGTATGTATGTGGATTTAATTAATAATCAAACACTATATCCACTCTACAAATTATTCCAGGCACAAGACAACTCCATTTTAGATGAAATTTGGACAGTAAATTTATCACTCTTCAAGGCATCACATTTATTTTTGTGGAATTTTTAGAGCAACCGTGTATGAGATATAATTTTAAGAGTCCAGAATAGGTAAACTATGCAAAATTTCAGTTAACCATTTTTAATTAATTATCCATGACTCACAAAAATACAAATAAATCATCAGAGTGTAGACAATTAGTTGCTCATCACAATAGCATTTTTCATTGAATAAAAAGATGCATAAACAAAGTCCAAATTAAAGTGCGAACACAGGGGTATCAGTGCAAAATAAAAATTGAAAATAAACAACATAAACTACACACAGGGACTGAATTGTAATTACGGAAAAACTTAATAAAATATATACAATTGTTACAAATAAAAAAATGGAAAAGAGGACCTTCTTGCCCCTTTGTTCCCAGGTGGGGAGAAGAACCCAAAGGGGGAACCGGTGGCCGGCGGCGCTAGCCGCTGGGGCTGCGAGGTCGGAGATGGCGGAGGCGCGCGCAGCGGTGGTGGGTGGCGGGCGGCGCGCTGGGGGGGGGGAGCTAGTCGCGGCGGAGATGCACAAGGGGGACGGTGGCAGGGCGGCGCGGCGGGTCGCCGCTGGAGGAGCGACTGGAGGCGGGGCGTCGCGAGTCCGGCGCGCGCGCGACCACGTAGGGAAGGCGGCTGCGGGCGGGGGCGGCGTCGTGGCCGCTGGAGGTTGAATGGGGATGGGGCGGCGGCAGCCCCAGCCGCTGCTGCTCCTGTTTTTTTTTTTTGATTTTTTTTAAAAATTTTTTAGTTGGCTGCTGTAGTAAATAAAAAGAAAATCTTTTTTTGTTTTAATTTTTTAATTGTTTTGTTTTGTTAATCAAGAGATGCACAAGATGGAGGGAAAAAATGATGATGTAGTGAAGGTGGTAATAAGGAAGATGGCGGTAATATGATGAAAGTGATGGTGATGGTGATGTAAAAATAATGGAGACACAACAAAGGACACAATATGAGATAAAATAAGATAACGAAAGAAATGAAGAGGAATACTTACCTGAAGTTCGCCGGATTTGCGGAGCAGCTATGTTGGACTCCTGTCGTCGCCTCGATCCGATTGGCGAAATAAAATCGAAGAGGCTGAGCGAGCTCGATGGTAAACTCGTGACGCGGAGCGGAGCTCCGCGGATCTCGCCTGAAGGAAGTCGTCGCTTAAGGAAGACGCTTCGCCGCTGTCACCAACTCCACGTTCCAAACTCTCTCCTTTTTCTATTAGAATGACGGATGGGGAAAAATGAGGATGTACAAATGAATATAAAGAGAAGAGAAATGGAAGTTAGAATGGTGGCGGTGTTGAATGGGAGGTTAAATTAGTGATGGGGTTGAATGGGAAGTTAGATGAAAAAATGGCGTTGAATGGAGGTTGATGAAGACTTGGAGGTTAATGGAGATTGGTGGTAGAATGGAAGTTATTGTAGAGAATGGGAAAATAATAAGTAAATAAATAAATTAGGTTACTTTAAATACAATAAAATAAAAAGAGAAGAGAAATAGTGGAGAATTTACAAAAGAAGATATACAACATGTACATTTTTTGTTTGCTTTTCTATTTTATAAATTTTTTGTCTTTTTAATAGTAGCTATGTACAATAAGAAAATACAATAAAATATTACAATCAAAATACAACACCACCATGATTTTTTTGTATTTTAATAATTAAGAAAGAAAAAATAAAAAAATGAAGAAAGAACGAACATATACATAATATACAATGTACATCTAGGTCCCAAAACCTAACTTTTGCAAATGAGCTCCGATTTTAATGAAACCACTTTCGTTGGATAGATAATTTTCTAACTTGAACTTTAAAAGTGAGTTTGGTGAATTTGGAGTTCATACGGAGCGGGAATTTAGTTTGGAAGTTGGTCTTTACGGCTTTTTCCCATTGGGATCTAGGAGCATTTATTTGAGATATAATTTGTTTTGTATTTTTGTATTTTTATATACATTGATATGAACATGTTGGAGAAAGAATTAGCCAAAAATGAGTTGATATGAAATTATTAAAAATAGATAAAGTTTTGTGCTATTTACATGTATAAAACTCCTTTGATTTTGCGGCTTTTTATTGTTAATTTATTTTGTACAATCTAATATACAATAATTCATGTATTTTATTTACAAGAGTCATTTGTTAATTTATTGATTTTATATACATTTATTAGGGAATTTACTCATGGATTTTGCTAAGATCAAGATATTGAGATGATGAATCGTGGATTCATCACCGAGTTGCGAGGAGATTGACCTTTTCTGCATAGGTCAATTGGAGAGAGCATGAGGTAGACAAAGAGAAGCAAAGAGCAGAGCATTTTCATTTTTTGTGTGAGAGAGATCTAATTTAATTACTTTTGTAAGTTTATTTGTAATAATTTAGGAAATTGAACATTTCAGTTCACGAGGTCCATTGCCATGTGTCTGTTCAGCTGAGGACCTCGTTAGATGTTTCGTATTTTTACCGCCTTTATTTTATTTTATTTCACATGTTTTGAGTTTTCTGTTTTTATTTTTCTTTGTTTTTTGTGATTGAGCCCCTCGATTTAGGAAATCTTGACTCGGTACTTAGGTCCAAAGCTTAAGAATCACGTGCCTATAATTCTTTACACTTGGATCTAGTCAAATTAAAATTGTTAATTGCTTGAATTTGAACCGAGTGCTGTGAGAGGCTCCATACAACGCTAGTAGGATATGTTGTGGCAGACATCGAGGAGTCTCCAAGATCAGACATTTGGTTTCCATTTTTGAGTAGTTGACATTTGGTTTTCATGTATAATAGCGATTCCTTTTTAGGGTGATTTCACTCTTTTGCATATTATGCATGTAATGTAAATATTTTAATTCTATTTTGCATTCTGCATGGAGATAGATGGGAAGAACTATTAGTCCTCTTACTTTCCATGCATCATTGATACGAGGATGAGATTTCCACCCTAGTATCCACTTGCATAGCTTTTCCGCTATCTCCTTATTTTTTGCTAACTTAGGATCAAAAGGAAAATAAAAAATCATTAGGTGAATTTTATTGAAAAATAATCAAAAAATTGAAAATCAAAAACTAAAAAAAGGGGATTGTTAATAAAACTTTGACCTAAATTAAAATTCTTAATGGACATCATTGTTTTGGGTTCATGAAGCCCTCATTGTTTTCATGTACCATTCAGCTAGAGTGAGGCGCAATCCTTAAGGATTAGAGTCCAAATTCTGATATGTGGTTGCCTCGATAATCACCTAGTATGGCAAAGTATTGGCTCTTCTATCGTGCGTAGGCGAGTAGGGCCTTGTTGACGACGGTGTTCCCACCTTGTGTGGAGCATCTGACTTGGTCTGAAGTATTGAGCATAGGACACAACCTCATGGGTGTGTCTGTCTCATCGTCTTGCATCTCTGTACCTAACTTGTGAGGGAAGAATTGGTTTTGCCTATTGGCTTCCTCTCTCTATTTATTTGGCTATGTAGCCCCCCAGGCATGAAATCAAGGACGTCTAAGAGCACATATCACATGTTACGAATGAAGTGTAAAGTACTAGATCCTTTTTTAGCAGTACTCACTCTCCTATAGGGTTAGATCTCTAAGGACTTGTGAAAAGAATTATGCAAGCAAAACAAAAATAAAATTGAAAAGATAACATAGCCAAACCTTCATGGCTTCACTTGAATTGAGTTAGTGAATCCATAAATTATTTTGTGTTTGTTTTGATTTATATCAAGCTCAATTATCAGTTCTACACATTTGTGCCTTTTTTGTTTCATCTATTTTTTATCCTCTTTTGACCCTTGCTAAATTTGAACCATTCTAATGTTTTACACATCTTTTATTTCTCATTCATCACTGTATTCTTCATTTATTCTTGATCCTCATTTTGACCTCCGAGATGGCGACTCACGGCTTACTCGGGATCCCGTCAACAACCACATCGATTCCATGTAGTCAACATCTCCAATAGTTTGGGACGATTCCCGAGAATCTGGTCCATACTTTGCGACTGATCTCCATACTCCCCGCCTTCTTTAATAATTCGGGACTATTCTTGTCCCGAACTCTGCCCATTTTGAATGGAAATAGATTTCACTGCATACACTTCTCCATCTTTAATGAAGGTTTGTTTTGAACTAAACACATAACATTTCTCTACATCCGGTGCTTCAATTCAGACTGATTGGGCCATTATTCCATTTGCAGATCAAGAACACGGTCAGGAGCCTGAGAAACTATCAGATTCGGATTCAAACATGGCTCCTCTAAAAGAGGGAAGGGACTGCAACATCCTCCATAGCCAGAACTTTGCTAGCCAAACTAGAATGCACTGAATGCCCAACTACTTGCCTCCACTCAAGCCATTCAACAACAGCTCATAGACCAAGCATTGTCCCAGGTCGACAGATGAGCTGAGAGAAGAGAAGCCCGAGCCTACTTTCAAGGAGACTTATAACCATGTCGCTAGCCAGATGACTGAATGGATCCAAATCCCACGGGTCCATGCACATTTCGAGTTGAAGCCTTAACTCTTAGCTCTTCTTCACACCTTCCATGGGAATGTAAATGATAACCATACATCCATCTTCAACAGTTTGCTCGCATTTGCGGTATAACACACTATTCTAACATATTGTTAGGCACATTCAAGATGATGGCATTCCCATTCATCCTCCAGGACAAGACTCTCTACTGGATTAATCATCTGAGGTAAAGTCGTCATGACCTGGGAGGAGCTCAAGTCAACATTCCTTCACAAATTATACCCTCTCGATCAGCTAAATCATATGCGAGCCAAAATTACCAATTTCTCCCAAGCTTTTGGGGGACTTACTCTCGAGAGCCAAAGCTCATAGATGTCGTTTGTGGTGGGTTGCATTTCAATGAAGACAAAGACATTGTTTGGAAGATCTTCAAGGAAATTGCCAAAGGAGAGGGTGCCTTGTCATCATCTCGTACATATCAATGCTAGTCACATATTCAACAGAAGCTAGTCCTTATGGTAGCATCACATGATTCAAGCATGGATGAAAGAGACAACCTAAGTATCATTGGAAGTCACCTGTCAAAAGTGGAAAGCATTGAAAAGAGATCATCGACCCTAGAAAAATTAGCTATGATCGAATAAAGGACTCAATACATGGACAAATTTGATCAAATCACCAAGCAATTGGAGTTGCTGGTGAGCACAATTAGCTCATATCAGTCGGTATCTGCATCAGCCGTGACTCATGCCGAGATGAAGGAGCCTCCATCTCCTCAAACCCCTCAATAGAGTCCAGGGCAACCGGCAGCTCAACACGTATACTACGTGCAAACCCCTGAGCCAACATCACCTTAACAACCGTAGTAGCATTTAGTTGTTTACCAGACCGAGCTTCATATTCTTTTTTATCCAAGTTCTCCACTTCCACCCCTCATTCTGGAGGTGAATGGCGTATAGTCCATTGATGCATAGTCGGCCCATCAAGGAGGAAATCAACAAGTTCGATCTTCAGCTTCTCATCCATTCCATCAACATGAAGGAGGGAGATTTGTCCAGAAATATTAAATTAATAAAAAGTAAGTGGACCTGATCTATTGAATCATGGCTATATCAACTATTTTGATATTCAAATTCAATATAAATAAAATTGTAGAAATGTACTTTTTTTTCTTTTAAGCATATAAGAATTTGTCGATATTTCCTATTATTTTTCTCATTACCTTTTATTTAATATAAAAAGAAATTGTTGTTCTTTTACGCCACAAAAAAAGTTTTTTTTGTAATCTATTTTTCAATATCTTTCTTTGATTGCAGAATTCAAAGTTGTTGTTCCTCAATGCACCAGAGGACATATGCAAGAAAGTGGATTTCATTTCTAGTATACCATATTTTAACATTGAAAAACAACCATCCTGCACCGACAGTCTCCACCATACCACAACAATTGGAGACAGAATTCTTATGAGCAATCGTCGTACCGTCAACATCAATAGTGTCAACAATACGTGGTTGCACCATATCATCAATAACCCCCTCAGCAACATTAGTGCTACCCTTCCCCTCAGCATAATTCTCAATATTCCTACCAACAAGCTTCACGCCATTCCTAGTCCCATCCAGCACACTGAACTATCTGAGGTTACTGTTGTGAACCCTACCATGGACTGCTTGGCTCAACTAGTGAAGATCTTTGCATAAATGAGCCAAAAGCTAGACGACCTCATTGGTAGGACCTTGTAGCCTTCTGCCACAACAAAGTGGAAAAATAAAGCTTCTAGTGGCAAATCACCATCATCTTCTCCATTAGTCGATCCAACAATTAAACATGCGATTCCACAACGAGCCATTATGCAGTAAATGTTATTTCAAATATCATCCCCTAATCTGAAATTAAGAATTATTATTTCACATAATAAGCCCCTTAGCACAATTAGGGTTATGTACCATGGCCATATTGATGATCATATAGTTATTGATTCAATTGTTGAATCATAGATGTTGGTGCTTAGGTGATATCTAAAGAGTTAGATTGAGGACTCATCAAGCATTGTCAAATAATCATTAGGAGACGATCTCCATCTTGAGTAGGAGTGGAAATCCTTTCTCTAATGGAAAAATATCTAACCGACCTCTTGATATAGGTCTTCTGCATATGTATAGAGATTCAGAGGTGTTAGATAAGCTAGGTCAAAGACTTGACTTAACGAGATCGAGATAACCAAAAATCTATGTCGTATGTTTTCATGATATAGGCATGCATCCTCTGACTGTAGAAAGATGTGTTATTATATGTTTGAGTATGTACATTTCGTAGACTGATAGGTTGATGTAATCAAGGTCTATACATCGACGAACTGGTGTGTATACAAGGGCATATTAGTAATACAATCTCTCAAATGGATCATACAGGTTCATTACTGAACTGGAAGACATGAGCTCACTCATGAGATATCTGGAATCGAATTCTATACACGGTCATCTCGCTTTGGAAGCTTGATTGAATTTGTAGGTTCGATATGCTTTTGGAAAGTATATGATCAACACCTAGGTATGATGTATGATTTTGGAAAGTATATGATCGATACCAAATCCTTATTATGGAATGAGAAACTTAATGATAAAACCCTGAAGGAGATAGTCTAAATAAGATCAAAAACTTCATGTCTATTCTAGGTCTTCCAGTATGAAGAATGTATAGATATTAGGAATACCTGAGGGTGTTGTGATCATAAACGATTGTATAACCATAACGCTTCCATTCCGAGGGAGTGATGAAACAAGTTTGGATTTTAGTGTCCCCTCTCATAGAGAAGTAATCTAAACATAGTCCAAATGTTGGACAGTGATCTGAATATGATTTAGATGCAATGAGAAGATTATATTTACAGCTTTAACTTAATCAAACATAAGTGGGAGGTCTCCGATATATGCATTTGAGATATTACCTCAATATCCAAGTCATTATACATGGAACATACAATCGCCATGTTTTTATCTCCAAGTATCTGTGGAGAAAACACATTATTCTTGAAAGAGTTCAAGAATAATTCCATTGTTAATATTGTATCTAAGTATTGAACAAAGTGGATAATTAAATGTGATTTAATTATTATGAATAATATGAATTTGATTAGTATTATTTGGGCTCATGAGAATGGTTATCCAAGATGATTAAATGTGATTTAATTATCAAGGATGTGAATAATGTGGTTAATACTATCCATAGTATTCATGGATATTATAATTGTGATTTATATATTAGAGAGAGCTAATTATGATTTGAATTTACGAACTAATAGTTGATGTGAAATGGATTCACATTGAACAACTAATGGTAAATGCAATAACATTTTATTTTGGATGTGTGAATATGATTCACAATTTATTAGTGGCTTGACTGATAACTTGGAATTATTTTGGTGAATAATTATGCAATAAAAATTATTGCATATGTAGAATTATTGTTGTAGAATAATATCTCAATAACGTTGGAATGATGAAGCCTTCTTGCCATACAAGGGTAGATGGCCAAGTTGACCTCTCTCAATGTGGTGGCCATCCACCCCATATATGGAATGGGGCTCCATTCATTTCAATTAATTCTGTCCTTGGTTGTGTGATTTATATTAAAATATTTTGATTGATTTCAATATATTTAATCTAATTAAAAGCCACAAATTTATTGTTTGTAATTAAAATACAAGAAGATCATGACCACTAATTGAAATAACAAATAAATCTCAACTATTGAATTTGTGAGCACATGGATTGTGATCCATGGACATCCAAAATTGTATAAATAAAAGGATAACCCTAGCATTTTATTTCACCCACAATATGAACAACAAATATGTCTCTCTCATTTCTCAAGGTTGTCCCTCTCTATCTCAACAATGAGGTTGTCCACTTTTTGATCTAGAGATCCCTGTATCTGCCGCATCATTGTTATGTTGCCGGATCGACTACTCGGGAATATTTGTCTACTTCGATACTGAAGGATATGGTATGATCCTCAAGCGCATCAGTGTGAGCGTCATATCGAATATGACGAAGAACGACTAGTCGGATTAGTTGTTCTATGCAGCAGAAATTAAAAAATTTTCATGCGACGAAACCACATGATCCAAGAACACTTCTCGGATCGTTTCGTCTAAACCACAAACAAGTAATAGGATTACCTCTTGAAGCGTGGTTGTGATCGAGTCTCTAAATGAAGAGACCTCCTGCCTCAAGTCTGATCCGACCGAGGAGACGCTTGCGAGCGCGGGGATGAACCGTGTGCTTCTCGCAATCCATGTTGATGATCCGAGCGGTGGATCTCCTGATCTCGACACACAAGATCCGACGTCTTCTTTACGAGTGAGGCGCAACGAAGGAGACAGAGATCCACGAGCAAACCATCGGGCAGCATAAGGACGACACCGCGGCGATGGAGAACCTCTCTAGGGCATCCATGGTGGACGGCCATGAGAGGGAGAGAGAGATAGAGAAAGAGAGAGATGTGCTTCTCAAGCATTATGTGCAAAGAAGAGCAATGGGGTGCCTCTCCTTTTATAACATTTTGGGATCCATGGATCTCAATCCATGGGACTACACAAATCCAATGGCTCTCATTGATTGTGTTTCTTTTAATGGTCAAGATTTGTGTTGGTATAAACCAAAAACAATTAATTTAATTTAGATTAAATTTATGTTGATAAATCAACACAATTTAATCACAAAATTAAATTATCAATACATGGAGACAATGGAAGAGAGAATGCCTCCTTCCATGTGGAGAGGGGGGACGGCCACCCTTTCCTAATAAGAGTGGTGGCCGTCCACCCTCTCCTTTAGGAAGATGTCTATTTTGTCTTCTATGTAATCTCCATGATTTGCAACAACTTTTATTGCAAATTATTCTATAAAAAAAATTCACAATTGCTTTGTAGATATTGCAATCTTGCCATTGAAAAATTTGTGAATCATATTCACAACCTAAATAAAGTGTAAATCACAATTTCAATTTTATGTTCAATGTGAATCCAATTCACATTAACATTTAATTAACAAATGTAAATTACAATCATCTCTCTCTTATATATTATAAATCGTATTTATAATATATATGACTAATATGGATATTGCTATCCACATTACTCATATCCATGATAATTACATCACATTTAATCATCTTGGATCTCTATTCTCTTGTGCCTAAATAATATGAATCACATTCACATTATTTACATCTTTGATAATTAAATCACATTTAATTATCTAAGACAACTCTCTTTATAATATGAATCAAATTCATATTAATCATGATAATTAAATCACATTTAATTATCCATTTTCTCAATGCTCGGATACATATTATCAACAATGAAATTATCATGAACCCTTTCAAGGATAATGCGCTTTCTCCGCGAGTACTTGGAGATAAGGACAGGACGATTGTATTGTTCCACGTATAGTGACTTGGATATTGAGATCATATCTCAAATCCAGATCGCCGGCCTCCCATAGATGCTTGATTAAATCAAGACCGCAAATCAAATCTTCTCATTGCATCTGAATCACATTCAGATCAATGTCCAATAATTGTACCCAGATAAGATTACTTCTCTACTGAGAGGAGTCACTAAAATCCAGACTCATTTCATCACTCCCTAGGAATGGAAGCGTCATGGTTATATAATCATTTATGATCACATCACCCTCACGTATTCCCAATACCTGTACATCCTGCATACTGGAAGACCCAGAATAAACCTGAAGTATTATATCAATTTTACACTGTCTACTTCAGGATTCTATCAGTAAGTTTCTCATTCTATCATTGGGAATCGGTATCGATTATATGCTTTCCAAAAGCATATATCGTACCTAGGTCTTAATCACTGACTTTCCAAAAGTATATATCAAACCTACAAATTCAGTCAAGCTTCCAAAGCGAGACGACCATGCGCATGGAATTTAATTCTTCCCAATATCTCATGAATGAGCTCATGTCTTTCGGTTCAGTAACTGAACCTGTATGTTCCCTTTGAGAGATCGTATTACTCATATGCACACCTGCGTGCCGGTGTATAGACCTTGGTTAGGTCATCAACCTATTGGTTTGCCAAATGTACATACTCAAACATATAGTAACACATCTGTCTCCGGTCAGAGGATGCGTGCCTGTATCGTGACAGTATACGATATAGGACTTTGGTTATCTCGATCTCGTTAAGTCAACTCTTTAACCTAACTAACCTGACACCTCCGAATCTCTATTCCTATACAGAGGACCTAATCAAGAGGTCGGTCATATATCAACTTTTAGAGATTAGGATTGACATCTCCTACTTAGGCTGGAGATCATCTCTTAACAATCATTTGACGGTGCTCGATGAGTCCTCAATCTAACTCTTTAGATATTCATCCAAGCACCATCCTCTATGATTCAATAGTTGAATCAACAGCTGTATGATTATTAAGATGGCCATGGTACATAACTCTAATTGTACTAAGGGACCTATTGTGCAAATTATTTATTCTTCGTTCCAGATCAGGGAATGATATTTTGCAACAACATTTATTGCGTAATGGCTCGCCGTGGGCTCGCATTTCCAACAATCTCCCACTAGCCCAAAGAGCCATTAATGGGCTAATCATTTAAACCCACACTCATGTGACAATCATAGGCTATAAAGAAAATAGCTAGGTAAGATCATCAATCACTCTGTTCCCTCGAGACTATGCCAAGTCCTTTTACGGCACTTGCATATCCCCAGTAACAGTGCTCGCATCTAATACAAATGTTGCGTCTTATGCAACCAATACTCAATCTTGTCAGTTATAGTATCCTTGACACTATCATCATAACCAGTATTTCCATAATCCTTATCAGAATACCTTTATTCCTGGAGATCACTATCTCTTAAGATATCCACAGTTAAGACCTTTTAGATCTTTATCTATAAAGTCTTAAGTTTTTGAAGATAAGACTTTGAGATCACTATCTCAAAAAATCTTGTCATTTATGAAGATTTTGTTATTACTGTAATCAAGTGTTTTATTTCCATAGTAGGTTGGCAACACTTTACTACTCCCACTGCATGGCAGATATCTGGCTTTTGTATACATCCAGCATACATTCAGCTTCTCGTAACTAATGCACAAGTGCAAGTAGTTCTAGCATTCACTTCCTCAACTCTTTGAGGTGCTATCTCTTTATACAGGTCAGTACCATATCTTAAGGGATGGAAGCCTTTCTTGGAATTTCCAAGAATGGAATATGTCCAAGGTGTATTACTATTGTGATAGTCCCAATACCCTCTTCTTTTTGCTTCTGAACACCTTCAAAACTAAGATCCAAGAGGTATCCTTGAGATCATATCTCAAGTTATGGAACAACCAGATTATAAAACACTTATTATTATCCTTATATCATTTTAAATGATTAGGATATCATCTACATTTATCATGATGAACACAAAGGCACTCCCACTAAGCTTCACATGGCTCATCAAGATTCCATCTTAAATCATAACATTTATAATTTCATCAAATCTTATGGTCCAACTTCAAGAAGCTTATTTGAGTCCATAGATGGATTCTCTATCTTGCAAACATTGATTTCCTTAACCATGAAGCCCTGGGGCTACTTCATGTGAATATCCTCAAAGAGGTATTCGTAGAGGAATGCAATATTGACTTACATCTTGAAGATGCAATAGTCAAGTTGTGTAGCTAAGGTTAGCAATATTCTGATGGTTTTAAGCATGGTCACCGAAAAGCAAGTCTCATCGCAAGCAATGTCTTCTCTTCCGGTGTGTAACTCATGGCTACGAACCGTGCTTTGAAGGTCTCTATCTTCTCATCAGGTTCCCTTTCTCTTGAAGATCCATTTACACCTTTATAGGTCTTACCCATATAGGTGGATCCTCGAGGGTCCATATACAACACTTGTATATGAAGTCTACTTTAGACTTTATTGCTAACATCCATCTTTCCATGTTATGATCCTCAGGAATTTCATCACATGAAATCCGATCATTGTCAGATTTCTCGGACACATGGAATCCATCCTCAAACTCATTTGAAGAGGTATTAGTGGTTCATCTTTAATTATCCTTTTAGTTTCCAATTTCAGGAGCCTCATTATCTTCTCAAGATTAACTGAGTTACTGCACTTCATTTTCATCTTGATTCTCAAGAGTCTCAACCTCTAAGAATCACATTCTCAGAGATGAGATATTTTAAGAATCTCAAGGTCATAAAGTAGGTATCCAATACCATCCTTTATTTTCCTAATGAAGCAGCACTCTCAAGTGCTCAATTCCAGCTTACATGCATGGAATTGTATTAAGGATATATAATGCAGTCTCTAATACATATATACCTGGATACTAAGAGGAAATTATGCTAAAAATTCATCATTGATAAAATCATATCACACATGATCCAATTGTATCTCCCTACAACTCTATTGAGTTTAGGTTCATTAGGAGGAGTGAGATAGGAATGATATTCCTTTCTCCATAAGTATATTATGAATTCATCTAATAGGTACTGATTACCTAGATTAGACCAAATTCATTTCCATCTTACTTCAGACTTTGGTTCCAAAGCAAAATTATGAAATCCTTAAACATTTCAAAGGTTTCTAAAAGGAAGAAATCTTATATCATACATAATCATCAACAGATATCTCATATCCATAATGTTTACTATGATATAGATGATCCGCATACATCAATATGTATGAGATCCTGAATACCTTGACATCTTACACCTTTCCCAAAGAAGGGTATATTGGACATTTTTCTTTGAATACAATATTCATAAATATGTAAGTTTTTAAATTTTAGACATCCTAAAGTTTCATCTCTTACTAGTCTATTGATCAAATCAATAGACAAATGTCCAAGGCTTGATGTTAGATCATTGTCAAATGATCTTCATCCTCCTATTGATCTTGAGGTTTAATTTCAGTATTTAGAAATTTTAATGAACCATTCATTAATATTCTAATTTAGTGGATTCCACTAGATTTTAGATTACTTTCTGAAATATCTTAATCATAACTCTTTATGATAGGTCCTTTCCAGAATTCATGTTTATTTCCAACATTTAGAAACAAACAATGAGTGTATTCTAATGTCTAGGTCATAGAGACATTCTCTAAGACTAAGGGCTCTCCCACTGAAATTATGAAGCCTAGTGATCCAATGGAAATTGTTGCAACAATTGCATCAATGTCCATCTGGATAACTATAAACCTTAAGATCATTTTTTTCAGTCTTCTAAAATATATGCAACCCATTGCGAGTGTTGTTAGAAGATTGAGATACAATTATTAGACTTTATCTTATTCAATAAGTAAGTCAATATCAATGATTTATGTAGATTATTTTGATGCTCCATCCGAGTCCTTCTTTAAGGATTCTAGACAGACTTGATAGTCGTACTGTCAACGCATCAATTTATTGCAGTATTGGCATTCATCCAACTCTTTGGATGTCATATGGAAGTCACAGAGGTACAATCAACTCTTTGACTATACTTCTTACTTGGGTCCAACCCATGCTTCCACTGCACTCCCTTTATCTATGAGCAACCATTGCTTAAGACTAAGGATCTCTTACGTTAAATTCAAAAGAATTCAATGTAAGATCATTTCAACATTTATACATGCTTCATTAAATTCATACTTATGAATATTTTGAAGCTTCATGAATAACTAGAGAATAGATAGTAGAATGAGGACACTCATCATCTACATCCATCTAAACTCTTAAAACATAGGTTCAGGTAGGTACTCAAACAATTTGAATACATCATCTCTTATAGAGCTACCATTCTACATGATGCAGAGAACCATGTCACTCATGATTAAATGTCAAGAGCACATATGTACGCCAAAATATCTTCATTGATTTATAAGGATTATTTGACAATTGCGATCGTCATCGACATGTCACTTCCAAAGTACATTCTATGAGATCAAGACTATAGAGACATACAAACCCTAGTGTTGTAGTCCTATTATCTATTTAATTGTCATTCCTCAATATTATGAGGAAACTTGCACATTGCAACCACATACATAATATGTACAACTGCAAGTACAATATCTGGATCATGAGTCCAATCCATGATATTTTACTGGTTATTACTGAGTATAACATTGGGTGGGTTTAATGAAGGATTATCTGAAATAAGAAATTTGCATAAATATATAAGTATATATTTTACTTTAATTTAGGAATTTTCATATCAAAGTTGTCTTGCCTTTTCAACACTGAAAGTTCATTCCCTTAATCACTTTCAATGGAAGAGATATACTTACCATCATATCTCAACAAGATCTGGGATCTCCCTCCTTATCTTTGTTACATCCCAATAATATGAGAATCTGCAACTGCGATAAAAAGAAGCAGGAACACATTCCGCCTTGCAAGTCCAACTTGCATTCCCAATTCGGTCTTTAACACCCGAGCCCACCACCCCTAAGGTGATGTTGACCCGTCATTAATTGAACCAACCATCAACAGGAATAGTACTCACTATGCGCAATCCAATATCGTCCCAATAGTATGAGGATCCTATATTGAGGTCACTACGCATATGGCCTTACTCTTTCGAGAAGCAAAGAGCTCGATCCAGATGCGCTTGCATACAGGAGCTGTCACTTAGGACAGGCGTCTCCCATATACACTCCCTGGTGACGGAACTCTTCGCCTTGATGGAAGACCATGGATGTCACTTATGTGATCCTCCGTATCATATTCAAATTCTAATTAATCACTATGAATCATATTCATTATGATTAATTCTTACAAGGGAAATAACATCTCTATTCATAATAGAGTGTTTTAGTTTTAATTGGATTCCAATCAATTTAATCATATTAAATTAATGATCCAATTAATATCCAACAAACATTTTATTGTTACTTGAATTATGGTATTATCTCAAATACTTATTATTTCGAATTTTAATAATTAGAAATACATCATGATTTCCTAAACATTATACTAACCCTATCCGCTGTCATGGCCAATACCGACGCGAGTGGGACGACCCACATACGTTGCAACCCGCAACCCCAATGCTCTCCGACTAGACACCATATCCACCTCGGGAAAGGATACTGCAAAATAGATCACGTTGTACTTGAGATGATCATCGGTTCTTCAACCGAAATTATACCATATAATAATAATCAAAACAATTTTGATTAACATTATAATGATATTTGTTAAACAAATCCCAAGTCCTATTCAAGCGACAAGTTTGTTGGAATGTTGATCATGTAGATCATGTAACCAATTAGTGATCTAAATCACATCTAATCAATTATTGGTTAAGGCAATATCATTTAAGGGAATAATTATCATCAAATATTTCACAAATATTTATGCACAATTATTCCAAGAAATTAAACAATTTAATTTCACTAACTGATTAAATACAATCACTTGGTTCTTGATTAGGAAAGTATTTTCAGCAGTGACCCTCACTTACTAAAAATATCATATCTCAATCAATTTAAATCCAAATTAAGCAAAGTAAGTTCCTAAAGTTCGCTGATTTGATTTACAACAGAACCTAAGTAGTTTGCACGCATTTCAAGGCATTTCAAATCCGCAATTAGCATTTTAATTACGTCACGATCCGCAGTCCTCGAAACAGTGGATACATGTTCACTAAAATGAGCATATCTTGAGCAAACGGAATCGAAATCACGTAAACTCAGATCCTACGATTTCCTTATTTAATGGGAAACAAAATACAGTTGATATTTTCGTGTTTAAAATATTTAAACAGTGTCGAAAATAATCTCAAAACAGAGATGCGAAAATGAAATGCAAGAAAACTTTCGCAAACCCTAACGAACCCAAGTCGTCCTCGGTTAATGGATCGTATCCAAAACCACCGACTACTGGATCTGATACCACTTGAAGGATATGGTATGATCCTCAAGCTCGTCACGGAAGCGTGAGCGTCGTATCGAATACGACAAAGAACGACTAGTCGGACTAGTTGTTCTATGCAGCGGAAATTAAAAAATTTTCATGTGACGAAACCACATGATCCAAGAACACTTCTCGGATCATTTCGTCTAAACCACAAACAAGTAATAGGATTACCTCTTGGAGCGTGATTGTGATCGAGTCTCTAAACGAAGAGACCTCCTGTCTCAAGTCCGATCCGACGGAGGAGACGCTTGCGAGCGCGGGGATGAACCGCATGCTTCTCGCAATCCATGTTGATGATCCAAGTGGTGGATCTCCTGATCTCGACACACGAGATCCGACGTCTTCTTCACGAGCGGGGTGCACGGAAGGAGACGGAGATCCACGAGCAAACCATCGGGCAGCATAACGACGACGCCGTGGCGATGGAGAACCTCTCTAGGGCATCCATGGTGGACGACCATGAGAGGGAGAGAGAGAGAAAGAGAGAGAGAGAGAGAGAGAGAGAGAGAGAGAGAGATGTGCTTCTCAAGCATTATGTGTAAAGAAGAGCAATGGGGTGCCTATCCTTTTATAACATTTTGGGATCCGTGGATTTCAATCCATGAGACAACAGAAATCCAATGGTCAAGATTTGTGTTGGTATAAACCAACAATAATTAATTTAATTTAGATAAAATATATATTGATAAATCAACACAATTTAATCACAAAATTAAATCATCAATACATGGAGACAATGGAAGAGAGAATGCCTCGTTCCATGTGGAGAGAGGGGATGGCCACCCTTTCCTAGTAGGAGTGGTGGCCGTCCACCCTCCTCTTTAGGAAGGTTGATATTTTGTCTTCTATGTAATCTCCATGATTTGCAACAACTTTTCTTGCAAATTATTCTACAAAAAAAATTCACAATTATTTTGTAGATATTGCAATCTTGCAATTGAAAAATTTGTGAATCATATTCACAACCCAAAATAAAGTGTAAATCACATTTTCAATTTTATGTTCAATGTAAATCCAATTCACATTAACATTTAATTAACAAATGTATATTACAATCATCTCTCTCTTAGATATTATAAATCATATTTAGAATATATATGACTAATACGGATATTTCTATCCACATTATTCATATCCATGATAATTAAATCATATTTAATCATCTTGGATCTCTATTCTCTTGTGCCTAAATAATATGAATCAAATTCACATTATTTACATATTTGATAATTAAATCACATTTAATTATCTAAGACAACTCTCTTTATAATGTGAATCAAATTCATATTAATCATGATAATTAAATCAAATTTAATTATCCATTTTCTCAATGCTCGGATACATATTATCAACAATGAAATTATCCTGAACCCTTTCAAGGATAATGTGCTTTCTCCGCGAATACTTGGAGATAAGGGCATGGCGATTGTATTGTTCCACGTATAGTGACTTGGATATTGAGATCATATCTCAAATCCAGATCGCAGGCCTCTCATAGATGCTTGATTAAATCAAGACCACAAATCTAATCTTCTCATTGCATCTAAATCACATTCACATCAATGTCCAACAATTGGAACAAGATAAGATTACTTCTCTACTGAGAGGAGTCACTAAAATCCGGACACGTTTCATCACTCCCTAGGAATGGAAGCGTCATGCTTATACAATCGTTTATGATCACATCACCCTCAAGTATTCCCAATACCTGTACATCCTGCATACTGGAAGACCCAGAATAAACCCGAAGTATTAGATCAATTTTACACTGTCTACTTCAGGGTTCTATCAGTAAGTTTCTCATTCAATCATTGGGAGTCAGTATCGATCATATGCTTTTCAAAAGAATATATCATACCTAGGTCTTGATCACATACATTCCAAAAGTATATATCAAACCTACAAATTCAGTCAAGCTTCCAAAGAGAGACGACCATGCGTATGGAATTTGATTCTTCCTAATATCTCGTGAGTGAGCTCATGTCTTCCGGTTCAGTAACTGAACCTGTATGATCCCTTTGAGAGATCGTATTACTCATATGCCCTTATATGCACACCAGCGCACCGGTGCATAGACCTTGGTTAGGTCATCAACCTATTGATCTGCCAAATGTACATACTCAAACATATAGTAACACATCTGTCTCTGGTCAGAGGATGCGTGCTTGTATCGTGATAGCATACGATATAGGACTTTGGTTATCTCGATCTCATTAAGTCAACTCTTTGACCTAACTAACCTGACACCTCCGAATCTCTATTCCTATGCAGAGGACCTGCATCAAGACGTCAGTCAGATATCAGCCTTTAGAGATTAGGATTGCCATCTTCTACTCAGGCTGGAGATCATCTCTTAACAATCATTTGACGGTGCTTGATGAGTCCTCAATCTAACTCTTTAGATATTCATCCAAGCACCAGCCTCTATGATTCAATAGTTGAATCAACTGCTGTATTATTATTAAGATGGCCATAGTACATAACCCTAATTATACTAGGGGACCTATTATGCAAATTATTCATTCTTCATTCCAGATCCAGGAATAATATTTTACAATAACATTTATTGCTTAATGGCTCTCCGTGGGATCGCATTTCCAACAGATACATGACGCTCGTGAAGAAGACATTAGATCTCGTAAGATGAGATCAGGATATTCGTTGTTTGGATTGCGAGGAGCACATGTTTCATAAACGCGCTTGCAAGTGTCTCCTCCGTCGGATCAGATTTTAGACATGAGATCTCTTCCTTTAGAGACTCCATCGCAACCATGCTTCAAGAGGTAATCTTAATACATATTTGTGGTTGAGATGAAATGATCCAAGAAGTGTTCTGGGATCATCTGGTTTCATCGATTTTACAAATTTTAAATTTCGTTGCCTCGAGTAACTAGTGCGACTAGTCCCTTTCGATCGTATATGATGCGATCTCCTCACTTCCACGATGCACTTAACGTTCTTCCCATATCTTTGAATTGGTATCAGAGCCATATGTCAAAGGTTTTGGATATTATCCATAAACCTAATATGACATGGGCATTTTTGGTTGTGTGAATTTTTCATCGCATTTTGTATATGCAACCATATTTTATGCGATTTTTTACCCTACCTAAGTGCCTTAAAACGTGACTTTATCTCGATTATGTTTCCCATCTTATTATAAAAACATAGGACTTAAGTTTGCTTCATTTGGAATCCCTTTGCTCAAGTTATGGTTGTTTTAGTGAACATGTGTCCACTGTTACAGGAATAATGATTTTAAAACGTAATCAAGAGATAACCACTATTTTAAAATGACTAGAAATTCATGTTTATCACTTGATTCTATTGCAAATTAAATTGTCAAACCAAAGAAATTTTGTTTTCTTGATTTGGAGTTTATTTTCAAAAGATTTGTTAATTTTAGTAAACATGTGTCACTCCTGGAAACTTAACAAATAATGAACATGAATCTTGTGATTGTCATTCAATTAATTCACAAAAATTAACGATTAATCTCTTGGAATAATTAGTTATTAAATATTTATGAAATGTTTAATAATGGAAATTATTTTTGAATGACCATAACCAACTTGATAAATATATCTTGATTGATTTGGTTATAATGAACTTTCCAACAAACATTGATAACTGAATAGAGTTAGGAATTTATTTAGAAAATCTCTTTATAATATAATCAATTTGGTTATCATTATATGGTATAACTTCGGTTGAAAGACGGAATATTATCTCAAATACAAGATGATCAAATTGCATTATCCAGACCTAAGGCGTGTATGGTGTCTAATCGGGGATCGTTGAGGTAGAAGATCATTCTGTAAGCAGTCTATCCCACATCCTGTGCATATTGGACATGGCAACAAGTAAGGAATGGATAATGCTTGAAATGATCATGAGGTATTTTCTGGTTATTAAAATTTGAATAATACACATTTTGATATTATTCCATCCTTCAAGTAACAATCAAGATTGTTTGTTAGTTGTTTGAATTGGATTGATAATTATTTTAATATGATTAAATAAATTATATCCAATTAAAAGCTCTATTATGAGTAGAGTTGTAATTCCCTTGGAAGAATTAATTGAACATGATTCATAATAATTAATTAGAATTTGAACATGATAAGTAGGATCATATAAGTGACATCCATGGTCTTCCGTCAAGGTAAAGGGTTCCGTCGCCAGTGAGATGCATGTCGGAAGTGACAACTGTTGCATACAAGCGCATCTAGATCAGGCTCTTTGCTTCTCGAAAGAGTAAAATTGTATGCGTAGAGACCTCAATATGTAGTCATCATATTATTGGAGCGATATTGGATTGCGTATAATGCGTTCTAATCATATTAATGTTTGGTTCAATTAACAACGGGTCAACATCGCTTTATGGGTGGTGGGTCCAAGTGTTAAAGACCGAATTGGGAAATGCACATTAGACTTGCAAGGCGGTATGAGTTTCCACTTCTTTTTATCCAACTTACAAGTTCTCATATTATTAGGATGCAACAAAGGTAGGAAAGGAGATCCCCGATCTTGCTTGAGATATAATGATAAGTATATCTCTTACATTGAAAGTGAATAAGGGAATGAACTTTCAGTGTTGACAAGGCAAGACAACTTTGATATAAAAAATCCTAAATCAAACTAAAATATGTACTTATATAAATTATCTTATTTCATATAATCTATATAAAACCCATTCAAAATTGTACTAAATAATAACCAGTAAAGTATCATGAATTAGATTAATGATCAAGATATTTTTCTTGCAGTGGGACACATAATATATGTGGTTGTAACTTGCAAGTTTCCTCATAATAATGAGGAATAATAATTAAGTAGACAATAGAACAATGATTTAGGTGCATGTGTTTGTATAGTCTTAATCTCTTATCGAATGTGCTTTGGAAGTATCATGTTGATGACGCTCACATTTATCAAAAATCCTTATGAAATCTAACAATATGTTAATGAATATGTGCTTTCGAAATTTAATCATGAATGACATGGTTTACTACATTATGTAGAATGATGGCTTGATATGATAATGTACTCAAAATGTTTGAGTACCTGCCTGAACAAAAGTCTTTGAGTTAAGATGGATGTAGATATGATGAGCGTCATGATTATACTATCTATACTCGTCATTAATGAAGTTTCATAATATTCATATTGTATGAATTGAATGAAATATATATAAATGTTAAAATACTCTTATATTAAAATATTTTGAATTTATCATAAGAGATTCTTTGTCTTGAGAAATGGTTATTTATAGATGAAGGATGCGTGGTGGAAGCATGTGTCCGACCCATGTTAGAAGGAAAGTCAAAGAGTTGACTATACTTATTTGACTTCCATACATATGACTTTTAAAGAGTTGGATGACTGTCAATGTTGCAACAAGTCAATGTATTGATAGTATGACTATCTAGACTATCTAAAATCCTTAAAGAAGTATCCGGATAGTGCATTGAGTACTATACATCTACATATAATCATTGAAATTTACTTGCTTATTATATAAGATCAAAGTCTAATAATTGTATCTCATTCGTCCAACAACTCTTGTAATTGGTTGCATATATTTTAGAAGACAGGAAAATTTGATCTTAAGGTTTAATAGTCATCCACATGGATATTGATGCAATTGTTGCAACAATCTCTACTGGATATATAGACCTCATGATTTCAGTGGGAGAGCCCTTAGTCTTAGAGAATATTGCTATGACCTAGATATTAGAAGACATTTATTGTTTATTTCTAAATCTTGGAAATGAACATGTATTCTGGAATAGACTTATCATAAAGAATTAATAGTCCTATCATAAAGACCTATTCTGGAATAGGCCTACCATAAAGACCTTTTCTAGAAATTTTGATCTTAAGAGTTAATAGTCATCCACATGGATATTGATGCAATTGTTGTAACAATCTCTATTGGATATATAGACTTCATGATTTCAGTGGGAGAACCCTTAGTTTTAGAGAATGTCGTTATGACCTAGATATTAGAAGATATTTATTGTTTATTTATAAATGTTGGAAATGAACATGTATTCTGGAATAGGCCTATCATAAAGAATTGGGTAAATTAAAATTTGGGTCCTCATCTATAGGTTAGATCTCAGAATGGGTCCTGATCTTTAAATTGTAACGATTTGGGTCCCAGAACCATTAATGTAAAGATTTTTTTGGGTCTAATGACGAGTATGCCCTTGTTTAAAAGTTGGAACCCAACTGTCATTCCCTTCCCAACAAGGGCATATTTGTCATGAACCCCAAAATTTTCATTTTCTTAATATTTCTGGGACCCAAATCGTTACAATTTAAAGATGGGGACCCGTTCTGGGATGGGAACCATAGATGAGGACCCAAATTGTAATTTACTCTAAAGAATTAGGATGGAGGTATCTCAGATTGTAATCTAATATCTAGAGAACTCTACTAAATTATAATATTAATGAATGGTTCATTAACATCTCTAATACTGGAAATTAAACCTTGAAAGGTCAATAAGAAGATGAAGATCATTTGACGATGATTTGGTATCGAGTCTTGGGCATGCATTTATTGATGAGATCAATAGACTAGTAAGAGATGAAACTTTAGACTATTGAAATTTCAAATCTTACATACTTGTGAATATTGTATTCAATGTAGCAATGCACCATTCTTTGGGAATGGTGTTAGATGGTAAGGTATTCAAGATCTCATATATATATATATATATATATATTGATGTATATGGATCATATATATCATAATAAACATTAATGATATGTGATATCTATTGATGTTTTTTTGATATGAGATTTCTTCCCATCACCATAGAAACCTTTGAAATGTTCAAAGATTTCTCAATTTTGGTTTAAAACCAAAGTTTGAAGGAAGATGAAGTGAACTTGATCTAACCTAGGTAGTCAGTACCTATTAGATGAATTCATAAAATACTTATGGAGAAAGGAATGACATTCCTATCTTACTCCTCCTAATACACCTAAACCTGATAGAGTTGTTGGGAGATACAATGGGATCATGTGTGACATGGTTTGATCAATGATGACTCTTAGTATAATTACCTCTTAGTTTCCAAGTATATACGTAGTAGAAAAACTACAATATATATCCTTAATATAATTCCATGCGAATCAAAACCTGAAAACCCTCATAAGCTATGGTTTGGAACCTAGCCTTGTGTTGGACACTTGAGGATTTAGGGTTGCTTGGTCCATGACCATGTCATGGATGCAAATAAGCTAGAATCTAGCACCAGAGAGTGCTACTTCATTAGGATTATAAAGGATGGTATTGGATACCTACTTTATGACCTCGAGATTCTTAAATAATTTCATCTCTAAGGATATGATTCTTAGATGATGACTCTCTGGAGAATCAATATGAAAATAAATTTAAGGAACTCATTAAATCTTGTGAAGATAATGAGGCTTCTGAAATTAGAAACTAAAAGGACAATTAAAGATGAAACATTCATACCTCTTCAAATTAATTTGAGGATGTACTCCAAGTGTCAGTTAAGTCTGACAATGATCTGACTTCATATGATGAATCTTTTGATGATGATGACATGGAAAGATGGATGTTAGAAATAAAGTCCAAGTAGACTTCATATACAATTGTTTTATATGGGCCCTCGATGATCCACCTATAAGGGTAAGACCCATTAAGTTGTAAATGGGTTTTCAAGAGAAAGAGGAAACCCGATGAGAAGGTAGAGACATATAGAGCACGACTGGTTTCCATAAGATACTTACAAAGAGAAGACATTGCTTGTAATGAGACATTGTCTTCAGTGACCATACTTGAACCAATCAAAATATTGCTAACTATAGGTACACAACTTGATTCTGACATCTACTAGATGGGAGTCAAGATTGCATTCCTCTATAGATACCTCTTTGAGGATATTCATATAAAATAGCCCCAGGGCTTCATGGTTGAGGAAAGCGAGGTACGCAAGCTAAAGAACTCCAACTAGGGACTCAAATAAGCTTTTTGTTGTCAGATCATCATATTTAATGAAATCCTTAATGGTTATGATTTCATACAAAATCTTGATGAGCCTTGTGAATCTTAGTGGGAGTGTCATCGTGTTCATCATGCTATGATGGAAATAAAATCCTTATCATTTGGAATGATATAAGGATGATAATAAGTATTTTATGATCTGGATATTCCATACCTTGATATATGATCTCAAAGACACCTCTTAAATCTTAGTTCTAAAAACATTCAGAAGCAAAGAGAAAAGGGTATTGGGACCTCACATTAGTAGCACACCTTTGACATGTTTCATTTTTTGGAAAAAAACTCCATGTAAGGCTTCTTTCCCATAAGATATGGTATTGACCTATCTAAAAGAATAGCACCTCAAAGAGTTGAGGATGTGAATACCAAAACTACATGTCTGGTGCATCAGTTGTGGGAAGCTCAGTGTTTGCTAGATGTGTACAAAAGTCAGATGTTTGCCATGCAGTGGGAGTAGTAAACTATTATTAACCATATTATGGAGATAAAAATACTCAGTTGTAGTAGTAATGATATCTTCAAAGATGACAATACCTTAGAGATAGTGATATCTAAGTCTTATCTTCACGAACTTAAGACTTTATAGATAGTGATCTAAAAGGTCTTAACTACATATGCCTTAAAAGATGTAAGAACTGGGTATTAGTCGTAGGAGATAGAGATCTCTAGGAATAAGAGAATTTTGATAAGGATAATAGAAATTACATATTGATTATAATGACTATTGAGTTGTAGTGTCAAAGAAATTGCAACTTCTTTAACAAGATTGAGTATTGGTTGCATAAGATGCAACATTCGCATTGGATACGAGCACTGTTACTAAGGGATATGCAAGTACCGTAAAAGGACTTGGCATAATCTCTTGGGAATAGAGTGACTAGTCAGCTTACCTGACTATTTTTTTCAAAATAGCTTATGATTACCACATGAGTGTGGGTTTAAAGATTAGCCCATTAGTGGCTCTTTGGCAAGCGGGAGATTGTTGGACATGCGAGCCCACAACAAGCCATTAAGCAATAAATGTTATTGCAAATATCATTCTCAGATCTGAAATGAAGAATAATTAATTTGCATAATAGGTCCCTTAGTACAATTATGGTTATGTACCATGGTCATCTTGATGAGCATACAATTGTTGATTCAATTATTGAATTGTAGAGGCTGGTGCTTATGTGATATCTAAAGAGTCAGATTGAGGACTCATCAGGCATCGTCAAATGATTATTGAGAGATTATATCCAGCCTAAGTAGTAGATAGCAGTCCTTTCTCTAATGGACTGATATCTAATTGACCTCTTGATGCAGGTCCTCTACATATGAATAGAGATTTGGAGGTGTTAGATAAGCTAGGTCAAAGAGTTGACTTAACAAGATTCAGATAACCAAAGACCTATGTGTACAACCCACACCATCACCCACTACCCTTCTTCTAGAAAAGGGAACACTGATACACCATTCTTTAGATGCACCATCTCTACCTATTCATGTGATCAAAGTCTCCTTGACCGCGATACTTCAATTAGCATATGAACCTTCTTGTTGATATAATCTCTTCTGTTATGGCCTTTTAAGAAAATCAGGATGATCATTCAATTTGCTGATGTTTCTATAAAGAGGCTGAAGGGAATTCTGAAGAACGATGTCATATGAATTCAGGGCATGAGTTACGCTGTTGATTTTGTTGTATTGCCCATGGAGACCTCCGCCACTGGGGAGCACTCTCCAATCATCCTGGGATGACACGTTTTCTCCTCTGCAAGAGTCGTCATTGATTACGGATCAGGAGAGATTCGTTCCCATCATGATGATGGGAGCACTGTGGTCATCACTACACCTAGCGCCGACCAGATACTTGCACTTGATGTGACTATGCCTATCTTAAGCAATCTGAGTCCTATGACCTATATGTTGTTATCAGAGATATTTTCTTTATGACCAATTATGAGACCCGAGAATTCCTCTACAAGTAGGATGACTCGGAAAGCATAGACTTTGGAGTTTTCTCTTCCTATGATCGACATTGTATTGATGACATCTGTGGGATTTACATGATTGATATCCTAGAGAGGAGGGTAAACTTAGTAGATACTGATGAGGATGAATTCGATCTAATTTTTTTATAAATAAATTCAGGCCTTTTAGTGATATTGATGATCTAGTTGAGACCTTAGAGGACAAACATGACCTTACTATTTCTACAGATGAGTTCTTTCCCTTTTGTTTTGACCTAGCAGAGACTCTCCATACTAGACTTGACCTAACTACTTCCATTGATGAGTTTGAGCCTTTTCACTTTGATATGTGCGAGACATCCAAGGTCGGACCTAGCTACACTTCTTCCACGGAACCTTCTATGCCTTCTTACCCTAGGACCACTGAGGATACCTTCCAGATCAACCCTGATCGGTTTGTGTCAGCTGAGGACTCCGATATCGACCTGCACCTTGTTAGATCTATTCCTTAGCGATCCCGTAAGAAGGTTCACTTTTTACCTTCTTGATCTATGTACAACCTTCATTTATGCACCCACCTTTTGTATATCCGCTTTCATTTTATCTTCTTCCATCCACCATTTCGCTCATCCACCCCATTTCCATGTGTTGCCTTTCTTAGGACGTAGTTTGTATTGAGTATAGGGGGTGGACGAGCCCAGTGTTCTTTCTTTGTTCTATTTCATCGCTCTTGTTGTTACCTATACTTAGGCTCTTTTATTTTAAGTATAGGGGGAGTGATGCGTACATTCTCTCCAATGTCTTCTTCTATCTTCAATTGTATTTTTTTATTTTCTTTTTTTCATTTTCATTATTCTTTTTCTATTGAAAAGATGTCGCCCCTTTTTGATTTTTTGTTATACATAGGATGTACTTTATCCTAAGTATGGGGGGTATGAACCTCAAGTTTTTTCTCATTCTTTGATCCCCTCTACTGTCTCCTCTTCTTATCTATACTTAGGGATATCTCACCCTAAGTATAAGGAAAGATAGTATGATTATGATCTATTCATTTTTTCCCTTGACCCTCCCTGCCTTGAGTACACTTTGCTATACTTTGGATTCTTCGATCTAAGTATAAGGGGGAAGATTGACTTCTCATTACTTCAATAATTTATTCTTTAGATTTTTCTATACTCAGTACGAATTATGTCTTCTCTTGTTCTCTCTGATCTATGAGGACATATCTCAAGCTAATTATAGGGGGTCGTATACACTGCGTATATACTTTATCCATAACCCGTACTTTCATATTTTCAATAATTATGGCAAAAATAATGTATAAGACACTACATATACTATATAATTCATTAAAATCAATTAATAAAAAGAGACCTATTATACCTTAAATTATTGTTTTATTTAGTGATTAATAAATTAAGTAAAACTATTTTTTACAAAATGTTTGAAAAATAGTTTGAAAATCTTTTTGAGATTTTTTTGAAAAATGTCATGTTAAATATTTTCAACCTTTGTAAAAAGATTTTGTTTGTAAAAATTTCTTTTCTTTGTGTGAAATAAAATTACTTGAAAACCTATTTGCAAATGTTTGGAAAATAGTTGCAAAAATATTTTGAAATATATAATTATATATATTGTTTGAACAACCTTTGCGAAATGATTTTCAAATGTTTGTAAAAATTATTTGCAAAAAATTATTTTGGATTATAGCTTTCAAAAATGTTTGAAAAATCATTTTCAAATAAGTTTTAGGAATATACATCACACAAAAATTCTTTACCAACTACATATATGTATCTATACAATTATTAACATACCTTGTAAATTATTAAAAACCCATGTCTTCTAAATAATTGATGCATCCACATGTAATTATTTGTACTTATTTTCTTAACTAAAATATTTTGTTTCGAAAAATCCCAAAAAAATGCAAAATCTTTTTAAAAAATCCATAAAAAATCAAACTTTGAAAATTGCATCACAAACATATTTGTTGCAATATGCATAGCGTTTGCATTTTTCGGATTGAGTTTGATAATTGAACAAGTCTAAGTAAAATCTGAAGATCGGAGCTTGGTTAGACCTTAAATCGACCTGATCACATGAATCTAATAGGAACTGGAATTGAAGTACTTCAGGTCTAGTTGACTTAATTCTTTGAGAATCATGAGACTTGGTTTAATGTATTTTTGATTTCCTAAGTAGAGTATTTCAGAGCACATACATGACTCTTGTTGATAACGACCTAACTTAGACACATGAACTTTTCACATTGCTCAACTTAGTTGGAGTGGTGAGGAGATTGGATTTGCTGGTCCGAGACGTACACAAGTGGAAATATTTATCCTCGTCTAGGGAGGGAAGTGCACCCCAACCCCTCTAGTAGCAGAGACGTCTAAAGACAGGAGAGTGTGGGTTGCAATAATGCTTCAAAAGAGGGATAGTCTATTATCTCAAGAGGAAAAACTCCATACGTAAATGTTGTTGTACAAAGTATTTCAAAAAAAATCAAAATCAAACACTCCAAAAAGTGGACAGGCCTGATAGAAAATAAAATGCATGATGGAGTGTACATATTTGTATAGTCAATAAGCAAGCTTGAGCTTCAAAGGCATATGTATGTGAGCCTACAGTTGGGTGACTTAGCTACACTGATCAAGCATCCTAGGACAGGTATCTACACTAGCTACCATCCACTCTTCTCTCCACCCCCTCTTCTTGAGCTGGTTGCCACTTGAACTTAGAAGGGAATACCCCGCTCCTCGAGGAAAGAGTTGATGGAATGGGGAATCATTGGTTTTCATACTAGATAAGTCAGTCTCTTTGTCATTTCAGTTGAGGAGAACCAATATCACATACATTGTACAAGTCAGATTCATAATCATAAGGGTTTGCATATGAGTTGAAGTATTCTGACCTAGATATTAAGGAGACTTGAGTAGAGCTTTGGGATTCTCAAAGGATGTTGTGCTTTGAATCCGATTCCTAATAAGGTTCCGACCGCACCTAAAATCCAAAGTTTTAACTTAAGCTCCAAACTTTGATTTTGTGAAGACAAGTTTGACAGTTAAAATCAATCCAATTTATTTATTTTTCTTTTCTTTGTTTTAATTTTCTACACTTATTTCATAAGTGTTTGCTAGGGACTAGCAAAGCCAAGTATAGTGGGTGATGAATCTACATTTTATCACCTTTGTTTGCTAGGGACTAGCAAAGGCAAGGATAGGGGATGCTGAATCTACATTTTATCACCTTTATTCTATCTTTTTGGCCTTAAAACCCCTAACTAATGCATGTAAATATTATTTATTTATACAAATTAACATCCATGCTTTATTCCATTTATGTGTATAAAATACAATTTGTAATGCCAAAATTATTGAATAAAGAAAAGTAAAGAAAAAGAATAAAACAACAAAGGTATTTTATGACCCTAACCCCCGAGACCAAGTCAAGAATAGATTTGGTTGACAAGGAACAAAGTAGGGGAGATAAGGGTCGGAAATAGATTAAAAATCCTATTCTTTTATTCTTCGATAATTTATTTTGGGGCCTATATTATTTTTAACTTGTATACCTCAAATAAATAAATTTTATACATGAAATTTGAGATAAAAAATACAAATTTGAGTTTATACAAAAATAACATATAGTGTACTTTTTATACTCAAAATAAAAAACTAAAATTCCAACTTCTCAGGCATGCATCTCCTAAATAAAAACTTAAAATGTATCAAAATCATCTTTAATGGTATATAACTTTTAGTAAGCTATTTAATAAAGGTGGTTTCATATTTTTTGAAGTTAAGGCGTGAAAGTTAGTTTTTGGACCCCTATTGTACAATGTACCCGAATTAAATATCCATTTTATTTATTCTTTATTATTTTTATAATTTTGTAAATATTATATACAGTATATGTATTTAAAATACATTAAAACCAAAGATATATCACAAAAATAAAAAATATACTAAAATACATAGATAAATATACAATTACTATACATATATAGTCAACACCTATATTTATTTAAGTGTAAATATTATATAAGAAAAATCTATTAAAAATATATTTATGTTTTCAAATAATTTATAGTTTTATAAAATAATAAAAAAATAATAAAATAAAAAATGCAAACAAAAATAAAACACTTAGAACAAAGGTAAATATACCTATAAAATAATCCAAAAATAAACTTGTAATAAATATGTTAAAAAACTAAAAATTATAAAAATATGCTACAAAAAAAGAAACAACTTTTATTTTACATCTTAGAATTAATAAAATCATTTGTTTTTTATTAATTAATTTTCAGATGATTTCATGATGGTTTTTCCTGGTTGATCCACGTAGACCAACCAGGTGGAGTTGATAATTGACCTCGGTCAACTATCTGACTTGCCCCTGTAGCTATGACATGCTTCGTTTGACCCTGAGTTCTTTGATTTATGCATCCCGACCCATTCACTATTTTGGAGAGATTCATCCATGAATTTTCTCCTTGATCACAGAGCTTTCACGCGCCCTTAATTTCTCGAGGAATGCTCCATGATTCGACTGTTGTCCCTCGTTCTTTACCATGTACCTAAGAACACATTCTCCTCCATTCTAGGTTTGAATCTCCTTTGGCTGTGTTTTCTCCTCCATTTTGCTCTCAAGGGCTCGAGGAGGGTGACAACCTCCTTGTCCAGCATTTTTATTGAGGACCAACCTAGGCTAGCATTCCACCATCTCTGGCAACCACCATCGCTGTGAGGTTCACTTTGCGGCTCTATGCCATTTGAGGTAATTTATTTTTCTTTTTAATTAGTGTTTAGAAGTTGGATTTATTTTGTGTACTTAGGTTTAATTTCCGTCTGTTGATTTAGCATAGTTATTAAGAATTGTAGTTCGTCAGAGGCTAGCTCCGGTGAACCACCATCTTGTTTCCACCCATTCTGCGACTCGCTACAACCTCACCTTTACTCCCTCTCCATTTCTGATGAATCTCCATTTCATCACCTTTATTCTATCATTTTGGCCTTTAAAATCCTAGCTAATGCATGTAAATAACATAATTTGTACATCATAGCATCCACTATTTATTGTATTTATTTTATATAAAATAAGGTTTTTAATGCCAAAATTATAGAATTAGAGAAGGAAAAAAGGAATAAAATATTTTATGACCCTAACCCCGTGACCAAGTCCATAATGGAATTGTCGATAAGGAATAAAGTAGGGGGAGATAAGGGCTAAAAATGCAATAAATACCTCATGAATTTATTTATTGAATATGCATTTTTGATACCTATTTTATTCTTTGTGATTTATTCGTCAAATAAAGAAATTTTGTACATAAAAGTTGTAGATAATAATGTAAATAAAAATACAAAATTGAGTTTGTACAAAAATAATATACAATGTACATTTTATACCCATAATAGAAAACCAGAAACCAAACTTCACAGACCCATATCTTTCAAATAAAAACACAAAACATAGCAAAATCGCCTCTAATTGTATATAACTTTTCATGAACTATTTAATGGTGTGGTTTTATATTTTTTGGAGTTACTATGCAAAAGATAGGTTTTGGGCCCCTATTGTACATAATACTGATTAAAATATTCAATTTATTCATTACTTATTATTTTTACAAATTCATATTTCTATAATTTTGTACACATTATTTATAACATAGGTGTACATTAAAATTACAATTAAACCTAAAAGAAAAAGGAGAATAAAATAAAACTATGCCAAAACATAGATGAAATACCTATGTTCTATATGTATATAAATAAAAGGAAAATACATTCTTTAATTATTTCATTCTTTCATATTTTTATAATATTTTAAATATTACAAATATTATATTAAAAATACAAAACAAAAATTAAAACTCATTAAAATACATTAAAATAAAAAAAGTATACAAAACATAAGCAAAATACCTATACCTATACAATTCATATACCTATTTATTTAAGTATGCAAATAAACTCATAAAAATATATTTATACTCATAAAAATACGTTATAAATATATAAAATAAGAAAATAAAATAATGAAATAATATATAAAGTAAAAAAATGCACAAAACATAGATGAATATACCTATAAATACACTCATAAAAATTAACTACTAAAAAATAAAGCCAAAAAAATAAATAAATATCATACTAAATACTACATAAAATAATAAACATTTTTTATTTTATCCTCAAAAAATAATAAAATCATTTACTATTTTAAATTAATTATTCTTGAATAAAATCTTTTGTTTTATCCTTTAGCGGCCTACGTGGACCAATCCGCGCGCGGCCTTCGTTGACCTCTGGTCAACTATCCCATCTATTGCTCTGAGTCATCAGACCTGTTGAATCCCTGGTTTTCTTGCATTTTTCGTGGGCGTCTCATCCATCGATCGCACTCGCTTCCTCCACAAGAGTTGTTCGTGGCACATTGTACATACACGTCGACACCTTAGATCGCTTGTACATACATCAGATCAATCGATAATCACCGGTTAATAAGGGTGCCCACCAATGTTTATAAATAACCCAGCTCCTCCTCCTTCGCAAATTTGATCAATTCTACCCTTCTCCCTTGCTCGTATTCGGTCTTAGGAGCTTCCTTGTGACAGGAGGGATCTCTTGACGCCTTGAATCAGTCGGAGGAGGTGGGAGCTGCACCCACGGCGGCGCTCCGGCGATCGCCACGCTCCCTAGTTCCCACTAGGTATAAGTGCTGCGCATTTTACTTTTCTAGGTAGCTTTTACTTCCAGCATTTCATTCCTGCAATTAGTTTCATCTTTCGTGTATTAGTTTAGTGATTTCGTAGTTCATCGGAGCTCCGCTCCGGCGAGCTTTTCATCGTGTTCCACCCTGTTTCCGACCACCACTACGCCTTCATTTCATTCCCCATCGCCTTCTCCACCTCCCAGCCACTTCCTATCAACCGGAGCCTCCTTGGTTCCGTGAATCGAGGCTCCTCCACCACCCTTCGCCGGAGATTCCTCGCCCATCACCATCCTCGTGCTAATATCTTCAAACCCCTGGTTGAGGGAGACACCCTCGATCTGTGTGAGCTTCCTGTGCAGGTTAGATGCCTTGAAATGTGCCAGGAGACACAATCGAAGCCGGCGGAGGTACCAGGAGCCCCATTTCTTCCTCGAGCTCGTGGTGGCGCACAAGCGTACCTCAAGCTGATCTAAGACCTCCAGCAGTTAGAGTATCCTCCCAGGAAACTATAGAGACCTTCAGGAGTGGCAAAGACTGTCGGAGACGTGAGATATCATCGGAAGAAACTCGCCCCGACGAGCGTTCTTCTCTGCTCTTCCACATCGCTCCCTCATCGTCCAATTAAGGTGGAGCTCCCAGATGTGCCAGCCGCCGTTGGATGAAGCCTCGCTCAGACATCGGATCATGTGATACGATCTAATCTCAACCACCCACCATCGAAACGTCATCGACAGTCAGATAGAGGCCACATGTATAAGTGAGAAGCATCAGCCGTCCATCAGCGCCTCGTGAGGGTAAATTGCTAAATCTCGCCCCTGTCTTTTTGTATTTATTGTTTAGTCCTGTAAATAAGGTTTAACATTTAAAATAAAGTGGATATTTTGTAAAAAGGACCCCTAGGTTTCTTGTATTTACATTTAGGTCCAATCCACGTCACCTCACGTGCAGTCCCACGTGGGTTTGGGAAAATTTCACTAGAGCTCCTATATGTATATGTATTTCGAAAAAGTCCAATAAATAAAATTTACAGTGTTATATTTTTGTGGAATTTGCACATGGACCCTTGTACTTTATGAAATTACGTTTTGGTCCATGCGTGTGTCAGTCACATGTAGTAGCACGTGATAGGTTAAATTGCAAGGTCCCCCTAGCGAG
This sequence comes from Ottelia alismoides, assembly GCA_037367405.1. Lineage (NCBI taxonomy): Eukaryota > Viridiplantae > Streptophyta > Magnoliopsida > Alismatales > Hydrocharitaceae > Ottelia > Ottelia alismoides. The sequence goes on from JAZKJV010005767.1 coordinate 129,777, forward strand.
TTTTGAAAGTTGTATTTGGTCCTAAAACTTCATGTTAATGTTCAAAAGTTTTGATAAATTTGCACAGAACCCCCTGGACTTAATTTCATTTGCAAAAATACCCCTGCCTGGGTTGGAATTTCTTTTTGTTTCCTCTATTTATTTCATGCATCTATAAAGCCCCAAAATCACTAAAAAATATCATAAGTTCTTGTTGCACTGTAGTTTCACGCCATATTTTTAGTTTGCAGTTTTATTACATTTTAATATTTATAAAAATTCAAAAACATACATTTTGTTACTGGCTGCATTAGAAAATACCAAAAAATATAAAAACCCCTTTAAAAATTCCAAAAAAATCACGTTCTGTGTCTTTTAGTTTTTTTTATATTCCAAACAAAAATCACAAAAAATATAAAACAAAACTCCTAAAAATTACAAAACTCTAAAAACCTTCATAAAAATATTAAAAATCCCTTAAAAATCCCAAAAGTACAATCTTTGTTTACAAAATTTCTAATTATCTTTAATTTAAAATTAATTGAAGGATTTTTTTTTATTTTGTTTGATATTTTTTATCCTCATTTTAATTTCGGGTTTGTATTTTATTCACTGTCTTCAGTATTTTTTCTTTTAAAAATATCAAAAAAAAATAGGAAAAATCTAGAAAAATCATAAAACATTTGCAAATAATAAAAATACCAAAAATATTTTATTTCGTGAATTTTGCTTATTTTGACATATTTTTATAAATATATTATCTCTCTTGTCTCTTATTGTATATCTACTTTCCTCTATCATTTTGAAAAAAGAGAAAACATAAAAAAATGAAAATATAAAATGGAAATATAAGATCAAAAAAATTAAAAATCTAAAAAAAATTAAAAACCAAAAATCAAATAAAAAAATAAAAAATTAAAAGCCCACAAAAATAATAACATGGACAAGATAAGAATTGAATAATGTTGTGCATTTATTTTGCTCCCCACGGTTTCTCCCAGTGTTCGACCTCTACTTGTGCTTACACCTATACACATTTACATGTAGAGTTATAATAAATTTGAACTCCATATTTTTGAAATTTAATTGCTTTATTCTGATTGTGGTTAATTGTTGATTGATCGAGGTCTTTTGTCGGTCACCTCAGGGACTGCGCCCCCGCCATGTGTGGAACACAAGACCGATGAAACTCCTCGATTATCAATTTCTCTACACCCCAGGCCTCTTATTTCCCCCATATCCCTCGTAGGTCTGGACATCCATGTCCCACCTCCTCCACTCACTAGAGACACGGTCGCCACGCCCCATCTACCATCCACCCACACCAATAAGGCCCCAGAATGCCCATTTTTCTTATATGAGCTTTATTGCACATGTTGGTGGCCAAAGTAACCTCTTGGGTCGATTTTGCTCGTGAAGGAGGTACTTGGATCCGATGTTCATTCTCAAGATCGTTATACATTAGTAGTGCTCCGACGTACCTCCGGAGACCCTCTTATAAAGTGGAGGAGCGCCAACTCCATTTTGCCACTCGCATGAGCTTCTAAGACGACCGAAGGAGCGATAAAGAGGAGATCGAAGATCGGTTAGAGAGGAGATCGAAGATTGGTTCTTCCTAGTTCTTGGCCTATTCTTCTAGAGCCTCTTCCAGTAGTTGGATCCATCTTGCCGCTCCAGATTCTCTTGTATCCGTTGGATATTCCATGCTAGAGCCATCGATCTCACACAAGAGATCTAATCTGATCCGTCCAAGGTGAAGCTTCATCGGTTGTGGAGATCATGACACATGGATAAGTGACCGAATCCTGATCATTTGCCTGTGCCTTGTGTTGGGTATTTAGCACTTTTACGCACCACACTTTCTTTATTTAATATATAGTCTACAAACTTTCATCTTACTTTGTATATTTTTGTCAAAATTGCAAAGAACCCTCGTATTTTCTATAATTACATTCGAGTTGATGCCAACTCACCTCACATGCGGTGCCACGTGATGTGGTTATTTTGCACTGAAAGCCTTCTACGATATGTATTTCATTTTACCCCAACAATTTTTAATTCCCAGTTAAATATTTTTTTGAAAATTTGCAGAAATTCCTGCACTTTTATTTTTAATTATGTATATGGTCGTGCCAGTTCATTGATTTGTTTGCATTTCTGCCATTTAGTAAATAGAGTGTCTTTGCTCCAAAAAATCCCCAAAAAAGGTTTAAGTTCTCGTTATGTTGTAGATTCATGTCACACTTTTAGATCATTATTGTAGGACTTTTCCTTATTTTTAAAAAGGAAAAAGAGTACAAATATTCCATGTTTAGCTTTTAAAAAAACCATAAAAATTATAAAATCATTTTGAAAATTTTTCAAAAAAATTTAGTTTGTTTATTTAAGTATTTTGAACTTTTAGACCAAAATTTGTAAAAAAATAAAAGAAAACTCCTAAAATTTAAAAAGCCCCTAAAATCTTTGTAAAAATCATTCTATTCTACAATTTTCTCTATAATATTATTCATCTAATAATATTGATTTGGAAAATTTCAACATTATTTGATATTTTAAATTTCCATTTCAATTCTACCTATTTATTTACTCCCTGATTTGGGATATTTTTGAATTTAAAAATATAAAAATTAACAAATTAATTAACACATATAAAAATAGTAAAAAATTATTTAAAACCTAAAAAATATTAAATTATGCAATTTTTATTTATTTTTAGTTGTATTATATATCTATATTATCCCATATTTGTATATATAGCCCTTTTATATTCTTTGTTATATATTTAAAAAGAAAAAGAAATTAAAAAATTAGAAAATTAATATAAGAAAATAAAAAATATAAAAAATAAAATTAAAAATTAAAATCCCACAAAAATGCATAGACAACAAGAAGCACACATTTCTTCATTTATTTGCACCATTATCTCATCTGCTCCCTATGTTTGACCTCTACATACTTGCACTATACACATCTATTATAGAGTTATAATAAATTTTAACTCCATAAATTTTGCTTTTCATTGCTTATTGTAGGTTAATTGTTGATTGAATTGGGATTTCGTTTGAAGTCGTTTCGACACTGTTGACCTTCCTTGTTAATTGACAATACTTTGGTAAAATCCTGTTCATTAGGAATGTTAGATTTTATAGAATATTCATTCATGGTTTTTCCAAAAACTGCTCGACTGATGATGGAGCTCTTAGGAAAAGATAGATTTCATCTAGATCATAAGTGTCTTGAGGGCTTTGAGACGTTAAAAAGAAATATTATTGACTTGCATGTTTTATGAGCTCCTGACTGGTCTCTTACCTTTGAGATCATAATTAATGCTTCTTATTTTGTAGTAGGATCCGTATTAGGACAGAGGCGAGAAGGAATTCCTTTGCTTTGCACCACGTGAGTAAAGTTTTTGATCTTGCATAGAAAACTATATAGCTACTGAAAAAAAATGCTCGCAATATCATGGACCCTAGAGAAGTTCAGATCATATATTTTGGGCTCTAAGGTGATAATTTGTAATGATCACACAAATTTTTGTTATTTAATGGAAAAGAAGGATGCGAACACACATTTTCTTAGGTGGATTTTTATACTCCAGGAGTTTGATTTGGAGATTAAAGATAAACATGGATCCAAGAATGTTGTGGGTTGAATCACCTCTCATAGATTTAACATAAGGATTCCCTAAGAATGAACCTATTAGAGAGACGTTCCCAAACGAGTCAATTTTTGTTATTGACTCACTTCCTCGGTACACCTAGGGTGGAGCATTTGGGCCAGGCTAGCCCGGACCTGACCCTGACCTGACCCGCTAAAGCCTGAGGCCGACCCGAACCTGATGTAAATATGGCTCGGGCTCGGGCTGCCATATTTTACTATATTTTATTTTGGTTTGGGCCCAGCCCGAACCTGCGGGGACTCGAGGTGGTCCGACCCTGCCTGCTCCCTTCCAAGGAAGTTGCATAAGAAATTAACTGCAATATTTACCTTGCACAATGGACCATAATAAAAAAAACTTTTTTGTTTACTCATTATTCTTACATGTCTTAATTTATTTTCCTCAATATAGATTGGTCGATAATGCTCAGATTTCATTTCTTGTGTGTATCAGGTGATGTTAAATATATTATTTAAGCTTTTCCTTCTTTATACATATCCGTTCTCTATGAAATGAAACACAAAACAAAGAGTTTGAGAATGCAAATACCCTTTTCTTTCAGGTTAATCATCATTCTATTCCATCATGGGTTTATTCTTTATTTTCTATAGAAGTAGTAGGTCCTTCTAGATTGCAATCAAAAGGATGGACTGTATGGATCCTTTCGATATTTAGTGGGAATATCCTACAGATTTAGGTTGTCTGGATCACTGCAATGTTTGGTGTTTGTGGAATGCTTATCCGAATGCTTATCCATGTAATATTATATATATATATATATATATATAACAAATAGTTAATTCGAGAGAATGCAAGATGGAAGTTAGTGATGCTTTTCAAATTATACTAATATATAAAACCATATCCATTTGGTATGTACGAAGACTAATGGACGAATTTGTAGGAAATCTAATAAATTACAATATGACAAAATCGAATTAAAAAACCAGATCCATTTCAGAAAATGACAACACGGACTAACTTTACATTAATGTATCCCTCAACAATTACCGGCGAGCAGGACGAACCCAGCCCGAACCCCGACCTGAACCTGCGGGGCCTTGGGTTGGGCCCGTGTCATCAATTTATAAAAAAACTCGGGCCTCGACCCGGCCCACGACCCGAGGGAAATTAACGGGTGTGTCGGGCTTTCCAGGGTTGGGTCGGGTCGAGCCCAATGCTCCACCCTTGGTACGCCAACATGATGAACATCGTGTTTCCAAGCAAGTTCCCTAAAATTGACCTAGGAGCAAAATTGATTGATTAAAGTCAGATTCGATGAAATACTATTGGGAGGATCTGTTTTCTTTTATTTGAAGGATTGGATTGTGTCTAAAGAATGTGTATTCCTCGGGAGGAATACAAGGATGCCTCACTCATTATCATAATCTAGAGGTAGGAGGACACCATTCAGGAAAGAGAACTACTCACAAGGTGTTCCAATGTGGATTGTACTAGACGACCTTGTTTCGTAATGCATTGATTTTATACAGTGATACCCTATCTGTCATAAACTGGGAGGGAAAACTGGATCTAAAGACAAAATGCCTATGCAACCAATGATATTTTGTGATGTTATTGATGCATGAGACTTTGATTTTATGGGTTACTTTCTCAACAACAATGGACATGAGCACAATTTGTTAGAGGTAGATTATTTACAAAGGTGGGTGGATGTTATTCCAACCCTAATAAAAGGCAACAATAGTACTTGTAAGTTTGTGATGGACTATATTATTCCTAGGTTTTAGGGTTACCAAGATACTTATTTGAGATGGGGTTAACCATTTTGTGGACAAAGAAATGAAAATTTTAGCTAAGGACTATGGATTTGATCATAAAATGACTAGTTCATACCACCCACACGATCCCTCTTGGTGAATGGGCAACAGTTGAAGTACTTTGTTGAATCAAATGAATGGTTAGTCCAAGTTGAGCCGATTGACTTCATGCGATGTAATTATCAAAATGACATCTCAGATCTCTCTACATGAAGCCGTAGGAAAGATTCAGATCAGAGTAAATTCAACATCTTTGTAGATTCACACCTTCTTTCTTTCTAACACTAATTCCTCACTTGATTTGTTTTATTGTTTTTGTGGGTTTAGGTTCTTTCTTCTTTGGTTCGTACATTTATATTTAGGCTACTTAAAACCTAAGCATAGGGAAGACATGGATTCATGTTCTGTACATCCCTTATTTTCTTGGTCCCTTCTGTTTTTCCATTATGTCTTTATACTTAGGCTATTTTTCAGTCTAAGTATGGGGGGCTTGAGCCTATGTCTGTATAATGTAATTTGATTCTTTCATTCCTTACTACCGTATTCTGTTGTACTTAATTCCTACACATGTTATATCAATCCTAAGTAAGGGGCATCATACATGTTTCAGTTCTTGTACTTTCATCCTCTTTATACTTAGTACGAGCTATGTTCTTCATTTTAGTTTGTGCCATGAGGGCATAACACAAGCTAAGTATAGGGGGTTATACATATATATTTCATATATAGTTTATCCATAGCTCATATTTTAAAATATTATTATATAATCTTAGGCTAAGGGTACGAGGAATTGAAACTATTTTTTTGTAAAATATTTTGTAAAAGTATTTTGAAAATCTTTATATATGTGACATATTATTGTAAAGTTATTTCACATATTGTTTGCAAAAGAGTACAAATTGTTTTGACACATTATTTTTGTATATACTTACAAAATTATTTCTAAAATATGCAAACTCTAAAGATACTAGCTAATAAGTGGTATTATCCCCGACACGTTCACATTACACAAGACTTGTGTAGTTCATGATACATGGTTTAGAGTGACACTTGACTCAGAGTTTAACCGTTCTTGGTCATTAGGATCTTAGAAATTAATAAATTTAACTCTCTAGTTTGAAAGATATACATGATGTATTGCATGTATCTCTATTCTTAAATGAATATGACCAACACTGCACTTGTACGATTGCATAGACTTTGTGATGAGTGATGAATCTCTGATTTAGATCACATTTCTTTTATATTATCCCTCTACCTTGACCTTTCAATAAAATTTAATATTAATTAACCTTAATTAATAATTAACTCCTTATTAATAACTAACCCTAATTATTGTGTAAAATAACACTATTTTATTTCTTTATTTTCTTTAAAATTCCAAAATATATATAATTATTGTATATGTTTATTTTGACTTTTACTCTAAATTAAAAATACAAAAAATAACAAAGAACTAAGATCAAGCATTTTTAGCCCTTTAAAATTGCTTCCAAAAATTGTAGGTTGTACATATGACTTCTTTTGGATTTTTGTTCAACATGAAACTTATAAATCTCATTGAGATTTACAACTTTCATGTTTTGTCTTTTTTAAATTCAACCTATATTTATTTCTTTTTGAATTTTCTATCTTTTTCTTATTCCTTTATTTTCATATTGGATCACATGATGCCCCTAGGTCTGCCCACGTGGCCCGCTCCATTGTTGCCACCCCCTCTCTCCTTCGACCGTTCGATGCAATCAGATTTATCGCATCAGCATTGCATACTTCTGTCCTCTTGTCAACACTTAGATCTGATATACATATCTGATCTAGATCGTCGGCACCTGCCTTCATCTGGGCCATTGAATCACATGATCAAATGACCATCGAGTCTTCTTCCACCTCTCGTAATCGCATGTTGCCCATGTCTCCCTTCGTTGTGATCACCCCCTCCCAATTTTATCAGCCACCTCCTACCTCCTACCCATGACCTAATGCCACCACCATGTAGCCCTATCTTCCCTCACTCTCGTGTAACCCTCCGTTCATCAATCTCGATCCTCTAGAGCCATTACTTGACCGTTTCAAAACCCTCAACCACCATTTTGTAACAAACCACCACCTCTATAAAACCACCATCTTATCACCTCCTTCACCTCGTCCACCATTCCAAGGAGCTACATCCCAAGCCTTCTTCCCCTCCCCATGACAGGGGGATGATGGATCGAAGAGTGATGATGGTTGTCAGCCCCATGGGTTGATCCATGGCTGTCATGGCCATATCACGACTGATTCCGACTGTTGGAGCACTTGGAGTAGTTGCCCAAGTAGAGTGATGACCCGAGGTTCATCATAACCTCAGCCTAAGCTTCCACTCCACTTTCCTCCTCCTCAAACCTTCCATGTAATGCTATTTTATTTTTCTATTTGATTTCTTTGAACTAATTGCATGCACACAACCACTTTCACCATCGATGCACTACACATCCCCTTTGTCGGACAAGCCCGACCTTCGTAGGGGGTCTAGATCACTTCTCCTCTTCCTCAGGACCTCTACCACCCCAAGCATTTTCCTCTGCCTACGACAGAGGAAGACCTACTCAGGGCTCCATATTCTCCACTCTGACAACTCTTCGTTCATCCCAGAGCCCACTCGTACGCTTCATCTATCCGCATAGCTAATCCATTTTGTAGGTAATTATTCAAAGGTCAGACTTCATGCGTAGCTCCGTTCTAGAGCTCCACCTCAACGCGCAAACATTGGCAACCTAATCCATATGCCTTCTGTCATTCTTCTTCGATCGAGCTTCATCGCCAACCTTTCAGGATTCTTCCTGGACCTCCAGCAACAACGGGAGGCCACGATGGGAGCTCGTGCAACATTGTTAGAGGTTCAAAATCACATCACATAACAAAGGAGGAGGTAGAGATAGAACCTATGGGCACCATTGGATGGTGCCCTCCCGACACCAATCCAATGAATGTAATATATGCCATGTTTCCACCCTGAAGCAAGGAGGCTTGATGGGATCGGTCCTCGCCCCTGAAGACAGCTCAAGCCTCCACGTGGCCCAAGCCACTTGCACCAGTATCGATCCTCCATCTGAGCCTCCGCCCACACACATGATGGCTCAAAAATTTTGCAGCCTTGCCCAACATCTTCTCCAAATTTGCATCAAGGTCCCTGCATGCGTGGCGCACGTGAAGCATGTGTGCTAATTTCATGGGGGGCCCACTGGCTTCAGAGAATTACAAATATGCCCCTATGCATTATGAAAATTATTGGAAAGGGTTGTCTCTTCTTTTTAATTACATTTATGCCCTTCCCAAGACATTTTTATTATATTTTGCATTTATTTTACATGTTTTCTTGACGATATGACCTTGGACAATTTTCTTTATAACTTGAGCATCTGAACTCCTTTTTATTTGATTTCAATTTTATGATGTTTATTTGATGATTTATCTTTATGTCATTATTAATTCACTAATTTAACTTTTAGAATAGCAAGATGAATCTTAGGCATACTGTGATAGATTTCTTGAATATTTAAATGCCTTGACACAAATTGCCATCCTTATTTGATGCATAAATTGTCTATGAAAATGAATCTATTTACCTTGCTCAATTGCTTGATTATTTAGGACTACATTTGTACATTAGTGTATGTTTGCATTTATATCATTCTGTTGAGTATTCATTATATTTCAACTTGATTAAAACTAAGTAAAAAATGCATGTCATTCATGTCATCATATTTTTGCATCATTTTGTGCATCCATTATGCATTATTTGTCTTTTGACCTAAGTTGAGAAATAATAGCTTAAATTTAAGTATTGAAATAAGAATAATTAAGAGGAGAAGATCATGTCAATGTGTTCGACCATGGTAAACTTACCAAGTTAAATATTCTACATATTCAAAAGTGTGGTTCTGTATGGATCATTTTTGCCTCCTATACTACAATAATTTTCCAACTATTATTGGAGGTAAAAACATATTTGTCAATGAGTTAGTGTTTCTTCTGAGGAACTATGTTGAGAGGTCTGATTTGGACATGATTTAATGACGCTTGAGGATGGGATAAGATTACGGATTGCTTCATGAAACATGAGTGTCAACACTTTAGCTAGTATGAGAACAAGGTTTTTATACTATATTGATTCAAAACCTAAGTACTAATGTGTGTTAAAACCATAAAATTTATTGATTAGTATACGTCAAATTTATAAAAGCATTGGAGCTCATCAAAAAGAAAAGAAAAATATTTAAAGAAAAGCTCAATTGTTTCAAAGACAAATTTAAAGAGCTTTGTCAATGGCAAAGCGTTCCAAATCTTTTCAAAGCATCCACTTGGATCAAATCTTTTAGGCTTTATGAGTCGGGCGAGCATGATAAAAGTCTCTACATCATTAATGATACAAGTTTGGGTATTGAAGGTACAATATATACTTAAAATAGACACACCCGGTGTATCCCAAAATAAAAAGTGCAGATGACTCAGATTTCTTGACGAATATACATATTAACACCAAAAATATAAGTGTGTGTTAATAAGTCATTTGAGAGATACTTGTTTCCGTATAAGGAGAAAAGAAATGGCATAAACCTATATCCACCATACTTAGACATTCCATCTGACATATTTAAGCTTGGCAACCAATGAGACGGTGGAATGAAGTGGGACTTTATTGATTCCCTATAGTTGAGGGTTCTAAGGAAGATTTTTAAACTAGAACCTCAGCCGAAGCTTTGACTCTACACTTATATATGTAATCCACGCTAAATGTCATGCATCTTATAAATAAGTATACATAGTGTCTGATAATTGGAAAGTTAAGCTCCTTTTGACTAAGACTTGGTTCGAATTTAGAATTTGAGAGTCACATGAAACTTGAGTCCTGAATGTTAGGTCTTGTACATCACGTGCATAGTTAGGGATTCAACTAACTAATTCATTCTATATTTCCTCGAGGACGAGCAAAGTTTAAGTTCGGGAGGGAGATGAATCTCAAATTCATCATCTTTATTTATATTAATTATCCCTCTATCTTAAAATAATCAATTCATTTAATAATTAATTAATTATATTTAATATTTAGTGCCTTGTAAATAGATAAGGCTAATTAATATATATAATTAAGAATCAAATATATGTCATTAAGGTTCCTTTATTTTACATGTTTCTTAATAATAAAAATCCAATACAAATTAGTTAATATTATTTATATTATATTATATTTTATTATTATATAAAAATACAAAAATAAAAAAAATAAAAATAAGTGTTTTTATTTATTAAATAAATAATATGCTTGTAAAATAAGAAATGAGTATATGTGATATATTTTAATTAAGTTCTACAAGAAAGTTGTAGATCTTGAAATTTATACAACTTTCATGTTGAATACTTTTAATTTGACATCAATTATTATTTTCATTTTACAAGTTTTTTTCTTATTTTTTAATTTTCTGATTGGGCCATTTGGCCTAATCACATTACTCCATGCATTCAGTACTTTACAAGCCTTCGGTCCTCGTGCAATTAGGTCCGCATCATCCTTAACCACTTGATTATTTGATCAAGCTGTTAGCATAGCTCCAATCACACCTAAACTTGGACCATTGGATCTAAATATCCAATGGCTTGGGTCCATCTTCAACCTTCGAAAGTTGTCCTTCTCAAGAGATGCGACTCTTTGGCCAAACATCTTCTCCCTCTTCTCCTTACCGACCGACATGGTGTATCCTCTTGAATCCAATACCCCAACATAGCATTTTGTTCCTCATCCTTTCCAAAACCTTTTTTCATACTCTCTACCTCACGTGAGGTAACTGGATGTGGTTGAAACCACCTCCACTCAACATCATGAAGTAACTCTTCAACAAACAAAAACCCACTTCGGCCTAAATGCACAACTATCCACCCCTTGTACGAGAGTTGACTTGCGTCCCTAACTTTATCCTAGTGACTATAAGGTTGCGAGTTGCAGAGTGAAGAAAGAGATCCCATCTTCGGTGAGATCCCTGACCAATCAAGCTATGTCTCGGTGAAAAGCAGCACCACTCGGGCTTCAAACTATTACTGAGTTCGTGAAGGAAAGATCAAGAGCATCTTACGCTCCGACCATAGGCCTTCGATTCATCTCCAACATTCTCTAGATTTCCATGTGATCCTTAGTTGCCCCTATTTGTGTTTTCTTCCATTTATATGCATGCGCACACCCATCATCTTCTTTGATTGGAAACTCAATCACCTTCATTATTCACCCATCTTACACACGGATCAATTCAAGCTTCAGTTCCTCTTTTGCACAACCTCTTCCGCCTCAGTTATTTGACCTCCTTGCAAAGGAGGTCAACCTAATTAGGGCATCATCTTTGACCACATTCGGTGGCCCTCTCACTCTCCTCATTTCACTCTGAATCTTACCTAAGAGCTTCGGCCATGGTGCTAATATATATAGGTGTTTGAATTCCTTCGAATGATCAGAACTTCAACGGAGCCACTATGAGATCCTCTACCTCTAAAGATCTCGACTTGATCGAGCATTCCAGGCTGTGCAACAGACTCTTTGGACCGCCATCTTTTTTGCTAGAGAGTCAAGATTCTTCCTTAACCTTCGACTGAGGAGAAAGGCATCAGAGGAGGAGAAGGGAAGTTGTCGAAGCACATTTTCATTGCCATCATTTGAAGGGGCTGACTTCGACGTATAGTTGTCACCTGATCATTTTTATCTAACGGCTAGGACCTGCTTTGCACCTCACTTTAGATCTCAGAGCTTCGTGTGATTCGAGCATCATCCACACCTCCTACAGAGCTCCACGTGGCCCAACCCGCCTGCAACTCCGATCCTTGAATCGAAGCAGAGTCCACACACGTGACGTACATGCACACTTTAGAAAATTTGCACAACAACACTGTCAGTTTCTTTTTATTGTAAAAATAGCCCTGCCTTGGGATATTATAGATAAGCACCGACTAGCTTTTTCTATTTGTATTTTGACCCTTTTTGGACTAATTTGTAATTTCTTATTGTTTTTAAATTCATGTATTATTGCAAATAAGCCCATGTGTTAAAACTTTAGTATCTTAATATATATAAATCCAAATCCAGTGAAATTGATATTCTTTTAAAGCTTTCTAAATCTTCCTTTTAAATCTTTCTAAATCCTCTTTGATATGACGCATATTGTGTTATGATTGGCACATTTTTTTCTAATTGCCAACAAAATAAAATCCTTGCTTTCTACTTGCTTAATATTGTACATTGATTTGTTGATTGGCTTTAAAATTGATTAGATTCCTTAGGTAAATTAAAATCTCATCGCATTACTTCCCTATTGAATAATTTTAACATATTTGCATCATCGCAATTATTGGTGGTTGAATATATGATACAGTTTGTCAGTTCAAAATTCTTAAATATCTTATTTAATTAACTTGATCTTTAAGAAACCTAAGTTGCTCTTAAAATTGGATTTGTTAACTAGTAACTAGGGGACTTATTCACTTGAGTTATATTTATTTCAGGAGCTATTTCATGTGATATATGTTCTTGTGAGTGTTGCATTGTAATTCACCTTGTAGAATTTTTTATCTCATAATCGGACATGCATTTATAAATCCGCATAAAAATACATGCATTCATTATATTTGTATACTTGACCTCGATGCCTATTAGATTTCACTTAGCTTAGGTATTAGAACTTAATTAAATAGACTAAGATCTTGTGTCTCCGTCTTCGACCCTGGACTTATCTAGGTTAAATTAACACAAGGTCTCTTCACCGAGTTTTATTATCTTGAATCTGATTAATTGATATCCAATCGTACTATAATACAATAGTATTAACATTTTCGAAACATTTAATCAATTGGAACCTTAATAAGTAACATTGTATTTGTCCCATATCTCATAAGTTATCTTACACGCTAACACTGTATTAAATTCTTCTTCTGTAATGGCACAAAATATAACATTCATAACTTTGGAACTGTGAGTAGCCTTATTCTTATCTACATCAGATAAAGGAGTTGCTTCGGTGGGTCTAGGCCTATTGTACCTAGTCTCGATGATATTTCATATATCCTAGTAATTAAACCTGAGGAATATTTATATATGAACCTTCTGGTAGTTGTAGTTTGTCCTATCAAATGGACAAATCTTGACAGTGGACTTATTTTCATAGGAACTTCTTGATGAGGCGGTCATATGCCCATAAGATGTTTTATTCTGTAGCACTAAACCAACTCTAATACCACTCGTGAGTTTCTTGAGATCGTGATGTTATAGGGGAGGGTGCATAGTAGAGTCAATGAGAAAATAAAACTTTTATGGAATAAACTTTAGCATGATATAATCAAACTATCAATATCGAGTGAAAACCATGATTTAAGTTTTCCTAAATCAGGTTTTAGTCGAGCCAACCAACTACTTTACTATAGCCCGAGATATTTGCGTAAATATCTTAACCATGTACAAATCTTTCTAGCTTTATAACTTCAAATCAAATACCGAAGTCAACACTATAGAAATTATACTACGATAAAGTTGAGGCTTGACAAACTCTGACTGTCTTTTGACTTTATTGGATATGACATACCCGAGGATCCAAGAACAACCTTCAAGTTTTTGAATCTATTTTCACCAAAAGTTCTTGCAGAGAGGGCTCTGAAAAGAATATAGGGATACTATTTTCTCTATGTTTTTATAGTAATATCACAATAGTTCTGCATATTTATTCATAGTAATATTATTTTTTGAGAAAAAAGAGGGTGAAGTCCCAAGGTGGGACCCACCGCAAAAGATATTATATTAAAAATAGAACAGAAAATACATTACGTTGCAGTCCAGAGATGACAAAGGGAGAAGTACATGGCTACTATATTTTCTGAATAAAATCTTTGATTATTAAAAACTAAATCATTTCTTCCTCCCCAGATAGCCCATAATGCTGCAAACAGTGGAGCGTAGTCATCCGTCGAATTGCCCCCTACCGTCCTTACCATCTTCTGTAAATCAGACACACCTATGTAAGAGACCCATGGTGCCCCCAACTCCTTCCAAACCGCTTCGAAAAGGGGCAAGTAAAGAATAAGTGCTCCGTGCTCAAATTGTGCTCCAAATCTATCACAACTTGTGTCTGTGATTCCAAACGGCTTGCCCCTTCTCGCTTTGTCGCAGACCTTACCCCTCCTAAGGCACCAAGAAAATACCTTCACTCTGTTTGGGACCCTGCTTGCCCAAACTATCTTCATATCTTGAATCAAATCTGGATCCATGACATCTGGGCTCCCTTTGAACATCTCGTAGGCCTTCTTCACTGAGAATCTGCCCCCCTCCCAAAGAAAATGATCCCTCCCTTGCGAGATACAAGTAGGAGAGGGCAGCTCTGCCCGCAGTCTAGCCAATTCCTCGACTCTCCGCTCTGGGATATCAACAATGAACTGATGGTTCCATGAACCAGAGTCGCAAGCCTCTGCCACAAAACAGCCCTTGTCTGATGCCAAAGCAAAGAGCCTAGGGAACCTAGTGCAAAGGATCCCTTCTCCAATCCAGTCATCCTGCCAGAATTGAAAATCTTCCCCGTACTCCACCTTAGGCCTCATACACGGCATTATCGTTGGAAGGATGTCACGGACACCACTCCAAAACGAGGACTCATATCGTTTTCTCCTCGTCTCCAGTGAGCCCTAACACCACAAATGTTGCATAGCAGCATAATGGCAAAACTTTCCTTGTTGACCTAGATCTGCACCACCCAGTTCGCCAGAAGATCTTTGTTCATACTGCTAAAATCTCTAACTCCCAATCCTCCCTTGCACTTCCTCTACGTGAGCTCCTCCCACCGTACTAGGTGAATCCCTGATCTCTGTTGCCTCCCATCTTACCAGAAGAACCTTCTCATCATCATCTCTATATTTTTCTTTACCCCTGCTAGCATCATTCGAGTTGAGAAGAAAAAAACATGTATCGTCGATAGAACATGCTTAAATAAACTCAAATTACCATCCTTTCAAAGTGTAATCGCCTTCCAACCCGCCAATCTCTGATCAATCTTACTAAGAACTATGTCCCAATCCGCCTTCTTGAGTCTTCCTGCCACTAAAGGGAGCCCCAAGTGTTAGCAATGTGAGCCCTGGGCGAACCATTCCTACAATAGATGTTATTGCAATAAATAAATTATCAATGAAAGTTATTAACTATTTTCACTCCCTTTATGAGATTGAATGAATGAATGCACTATAAGGTCCCTTTGTACAATAAGGGTTATGTACCATGGCCAACTTGATGATCATACAGCTGTTGATTCATTGAATGAATCATAGAGGTTGATGCTTGGATGAATATCTAAGGAGTTAGATAGAGGACTCATCAGGCATAGTCAAATGATTGTTAAGTGATAATCTCCAGCCTGAGTATGAGATGGCACTCATTTCTCAAATGGCTGATATCTGTCTGACCTCTTGATGCAGGTCCTCTGCATGAGAATAGTGATTCAAAGGTGTCAGGTTAGTTGAGTCAATGGGTTGACTTAACAAGATCGAGGTAACCAAAGACCTATGTTGAATACTGTCACAGCATAGGCATGCATCCTCTGATCGGAGACAGATGTGTTTCTATATGCCTGAGTGTGTACATTTGGCAGACCAATAGGTTGATGACTAACCAAGATCTATACACTGGCGAGCTGGAGTGCATGTAAGGACATATGAGTAATACAATCTCTCAAAGGGATCATACAGGTTCACTTATGAACCGGGATACATGAGCTCACTCATGAGGTGTTGGGACTGATCAAATTCCATGCATGGTCATCATGCTTTGGAAGCATGACATGAATTTGAAGGTAATATATATGCTTCGTGAAAGCATATGATCTATACCAAATCCAGTGACCAAGATTGAGAAACTTAATGAACAAACCCTGAAGATGACAGTGAACAAGTGATCTTTATCTTCAGAATGATCATAGGTCTTCCAATATGCATGATGTTCAGGTATTGGGAATACTTGAGGGTGATGTGATCATAAACGATTGTACAACCATGACGCTTCCATTCCGAGGGAGTGATGAAACAGATTTGGATTTTAATGACTCCTCTCATTAGAGAAAAGACCTAATCTTAATCCATGAACTGGACATCGATCTGAATGAGATTCAGATGCAATGAGAAGATTAGGTCTATGGTCTTGATTTGATCAAGCATCAGTGGGAGTTCCATAGGATCTGGATTTGAGATATGATCTCAACATCCTAGTCACTATACGTAGAACAATACAATCACCCTGTCCTTATCTCCAAGTATCTGCGGAGAAATCGCATTATTCTTGAAGGGTTCAAGAATAATTCCATAGATCTAAGCAACGAAGAAACAATGATTAAATGTGATTTAATCATCTTGATGTGTGTAGAAATTATCCAATATAATTAAATGTGATTTGATTACTATGGATAAGAATAATATGGATAGAGATATCCAATTATTCATAATATACTATAAATGTGATTTATAATATATTAGAGAGAGCTAATTATAATTTATATTTGTTGATTAATTATTATGTGTATTGGATACACATTGTGTAATTAATTGATAATGTAAATTGTATGTTGTTTTGGTTGTGAATATTATTCACAATTTTTCAATAGCAAGGTTGCAATATTCTCAAAATTAATTGTGAATTATTTTTGAAGAATATATCACAACAAAATTCTTGGAAATAAATAATGAGAGATTTCCATGGAGATATGCGATCTCATGAAATCTCATGAGATTGCCTCCATTGGGAAACAAGTGGGAGGCACCCATGTCCTATTTGGAATGGGTGGCCGTCCACCATGTATATACATGGGAGATGTAATCTCCATGTATATTCTCTCCTTATTTGTTCGTGTAATTTAGGGTTGATTTATATTTGATTTTGTCAAATATATTTTAATCTAAATTAGATCATAATTTGTTGGTTTCACCAACAACAATCTTGACCATTGGATCAGACATAAATCAATCTCATCCATTGGTTTTATATGTCCCATGGATTGAGATCCATGGATCCCAAAACCCTATAAATAGAGAGGCATACCATGCTCTCTTGGTCTATGCAATATTGGAGCAAAACACACACACACACTCTCTCTCTCTTCTTCTAACACGCCAACCCTCTCTCCCTCTTGTTGGTGGCCATCCACCAAACCCTAGAGGAGATTCTCGTCGACGCTTTCGCCACCGTGCCGCCGCTTCGATATTCTTCGGTTCTCCGTATTCTTGGAGTACTATGCTCACGAAGGAGACGTTCTATCTCGTACGACGAGATCAGGAGCAACCGTGCTTGGATCATCTTGTTGGATTACGAGGACTACGCGGTTCATCCCCGCGCTCGCAAGCAATCTCTCCGACGATCGGACTTGAGACGGGAGGTCTCTTCTCTTAGAGACTCGATCAACCACGCTTCAAGAGGTATTCCTTTATACTTGTTGTTGTTATAGATGAAATGATCCGAGAATTGTTCTTGGATCATGTGGTTTCATCGCATGAAAAATTTTAAATTCCGCTGCACAGAACAACTAGTACAACTAGTCGTTCTGCGTCGTATCCAATACGACGATCACGCTTCTGTGATACGCTTGAGGATAATAAATATCCTTCAAGTGGTATCAAAGCCTTAGGTCGACGGTTTCGAATATGATTCGCAAACCGAGGACGACTTGGGTACGTTAAGGTCGCGAAAGTTTTGTCGCATTTCTTTTTCGCAGATCTGTTTGGTAAATAATTTCGGCCATATTTAAAATGTTTAAGCTCGAATTATTTCCCCATTAAATAAGGAAACCATAGGATCTGAGTTTGCGTAATTCGGATTCCGTATGCTCGAGATATAGTTGTTTTATTGAACATGTATGCACTGTTGCGGGAACTGTAGATCTTAACATGATTAAAGAATTAATTACTGTTTTGATCCGCCTAGAAATGCGTGAAACATTACTTAAGTTCTGTCCTAAATCAAGTTAGCAATCTTCAAAAATTGAGTTTATCTAATTTGGATTTCAATTGATTGAGATATGTTAATTTTAGTGAGTAGGGGTCACTACTAAAATTGCAGTCCTAATCAAGAATCAAGTGATTGTTAATTAGAGAAATTAATTGTTAATTTCATGAAATAACTATCGAAAATATTTTTGAAATATTGGAAGATGAATATTTCCTTAATTCACTTAGCCTCAATTAATTAATTGATTAGATTTGATCTATATCATAATTGGAAAAACAATCATCAAACTTGATGATTGAATAGGATTGGGAATTTGTGTAGCAAATTTCCTTATAATCAAAAATGTTTTGATTATTACTATATGGTATAATTTCGGTTGAAGAACCGATGATCATCTCAAGTACAAATTGATATATTTGGCATTATCCTTTCCTGAGGTGGATATGGTGTCTAGTCGGAGAGCATTAGGGTTGCGGGTTGCAACGTATGTGGTCCGTCCCACTCTCATCGGTACTGGCCATGACAGCAGGTAGGGACTCGATAATGCCGGAGAAAATCAAGGTGTATTTTTTAATTATTAAATTCAAATTAATACGTACTTTGAGATATTACCATATATATTCAAGTAAAATAATCAAGTTTGTTGATTGAATTGGATTGATAATTAATTTAATATGATTAAATTGATTATGTCCAATTGAGACACTCTATTACGAATAGAGTTATAATTTCCCTTGGAAGAATTAATTATGCGAATGTGATTCATGATAATAAATTAAAATTTGAATATAAGGTGGAGGATCACATAAGTGACATCCATGGTCTCCCATCAAGGCGAAGGATTCCGTCACCAAGGATTGCATGTGGGAGACGCATGTCCGAAGTGACAACTCCTGTATGCAAGCGCATCTGGATCGGGCTCGTCGCTTCTCGAAAGAGTAAGGACGTATGCGTAGTGACCCCACTATCTGGTCCTCATATTATTGGGGCGATATTGGATTGCGCATAGCGAGTTGTATTCCTATTGACGGTTGGTTCAATTAATGACGGGTCAACATCATCTTAGGGGTGGTGGGCCTGAGTATTAAAGACCGAATTGGGAGATGCAAGTTGGACTTGCAAGGCAGAATGTGTTGCCGCTTCTCTTTATTGGAGTCATAGGTTCTCATATTATTGGGATATACAAAGATAAGGAGGAGATCCCAGTTCTTGCTTGAGATATAATGGTAAGTATATCTCTTACTTTGAAAGTGATTAAGTGAATAAACTTTCAAGGTTGACAGAGTAAGAACAATTTGATTTAAAATACCTTAATCAAATATCATAAATATGAAATATGTTTATATGTTCTAATATAGTGCATTCTTAATTTCATAAAAATGAAGTCCTTGAACCCACTTAGTAGGCTTCTTGAGTTCAACCAATTGACCGGCCCAAATTACTCGTATTGGATCCGTAATTTGGAGCTTGTTCTCTCTGCAGAGTGCATAAGTTATGTGATCTCCGAGGACAAGCATGAGAGCCCTAAATCCGAGGAAGAAAAAGCATACAATGACAACTATGATGAAGATCATGTCTTGGCTAGATGCTATATCCTGGGTTCTCTCTCCAATGTTCTGTATAAGCAACATGTGGAGATGAGTACATGCCAGGAGATAATGCAGAATCTAAAAGATATGTTTGGTGACATCAACCGCACCTAGAGTTACAATATTACGATAGAGTTCGTTCGCTGCAAGATGCAGGAAGGAACTTCGTTTCGAGAGCACGTACTCAAAATGTTTGGGTACTTGTCTGAACTGGAGACTCTTGGGGCAAATATGGATGCAGACATGCAAGCTGACTTCATTCTGCAGTCTTTGCCCAAGTCTTTCAATAATTTTGTGGTTTCATTCTACATGAACAAGTTGGACTTGTCGAACGCTGGTCTTCTTGCTGCATTAAAGTCTGCAGAAGACGTAATGAAGAAAGATGGTCCCGCTGGCAGTACAATGGTTGTACAGGTCAGAGGGAAGCGCGGTCGGAAGCAAGATTCTCGAAAGGGCCCAGCCCAGAAGAGAAAGAAGAAGATTGAAGGCGTTGGCTCATCTTCTAGTGCATCAACACTGATAGCGTCGAAGAAATCCGACGTTTGTCACCGCTGCAAAAAGCCGGGGCACTGGAGGCATAACTGTCCGGAATACCTGAAGTCGTAAGACAAAGGTAAAGCCCCAGCAGGTATGAAATCTACTTTCATCAATGAAATTTAGCTTTCTCGTTGGACGAGGAAGGAAGTTGGGTTGTAGATTCTGGTGCTTCTGTTCATGTATGCAATTTATTGCATTTGTTTCAGGAAACTAGAGATCTAGAGGAAGGGGAGATAGTCATCCAGATGGGATCTGATGCGAGTGTTGCAGCAGTCACCGTCAGGACTTGTCGACTATCATTATCTAGTGGTAGAGTCCTAGTACTTAAAGAGTGTCTTTATGTACCTGAAGTTAGAAGGAATTTAATATCTGTATCTAAGCTAGTTAGAAGTGGATATTCATTCATGTTCTGTAATAAATTAGTCATAAATCATTATGATAAATATATTGCAGAGGGTATTTTAACTTATGGAGGACTCTATGAATTGTGCATTAATGAGCATGTCATGAATGTTACAACCACTAGTAAAAATCCTAAGAGATCCAGGGAGAATAAAATCATTCGAATATGATTTGGCATCAAAGGCTTGGTCATTTATCTATTGATAGGATCAACAAGATTGATAAAGGATGGACCTTTAGATTTTTTACAGGTTCAATCTTTACCTACCTGTGAACATTGTATTCGAGGTAAAATGACTAGGATGCCTTTCCGTAACAAGGTTACAAGATGCGAAGGTATTATTGACCAAATACATACCGATGTATGTGGTCCCTTCAGTACCGCGACTCGAAATGGATATCGATATTATTTGAAGTTTATCGATGACCATTCGCGATACGAGTTTGTCTTCCTATTATGTCATAAATATGAAACCTTTGAAAAGTTCAAAGAGTTCAAGGCTTTGGTTGAGAACCAAGACGATAGGAAGATTAAACGGATTCGATCTGATCGAGGTGGCGAGTACCTATCAGATGAATTCAAGAAATATCTTAAGGAGAATGGAATTATTTCCAATCTCACTCCTCCTGGAACTCACCAACTTAATGGTGTTGCTGAATGACGCAACAAGACCATCATGGACATGGTCCGTTCAATGATGAGTAAAGCACATTTACCTCTTAGTTTCTGGGGATATGCAGTAGAGACTGCAATTTATATCCTGAATAAGATTCCTAGCAAATCTGTGCTTAAGACTCCTCATGAGCTCTGGTATGGAACCAAACCTAGTGTTAATCACTATAGGATTTTAGGGTTGCTTGTCCATGCGAAGAACGTGGATGCAAGTAAGCTAGAATCTCGCACTTGTGAGTGTTACTTCATTGGTATGTCAAAGATGGTATTGGATGCCAGCTCTATGACCTTGAGAACCAAAAGGTTTTTGTCTCTAGAGATGTGAAATTTCTGAAGGATGATCTCCTTAAAGGTCAAGACAAAAATGAAGTAGAGGAACTCATTGAATCCCCTGATGATTCTGAGCTTCCTAGACCAGAAATGAAGAGATAAGTAAAGATGAAACACCCATACCTCTTCGAAGGAGTTCGAGGGTGGTTGCACCACCTGAAAGGTATGGATTCCATGTGTCAAGTGAGACTGACATTGATCCTACTTCATTTGATGAAGCACTCGCGGATCAAGACATGAATAGATGGATGCTGGCAATGAAGTCAGAAATTGACTCCATGCATAAGAATGGTATATGGACCCTAGAGGATCCACTTAAAGGGGTAAAACCCATTGGGTGTAAATGGATCTTCAAGAGAAAGAGGGGACCTGATGGGAAAGTAGAGACTTTCAAGGCACGAATCGTAACCAAGGGCTACACACAAAGAGAAGGCATCTGGTAGACATTCTCTCCTGTGGCTATGCTCAAATCCATCAGGACACTGCTAGCTATAGTTGTATATCTTGACTACGACATCTGGCAGATGGACGTTAAGACAGCTTTCCTCAATGGATACCTCGAGGAGGATATCTACATGGAGCAGCCCCAGGGCTTCATAAATGAGGATAGCAAAGTATGCAAGCTGAAGAAATCCATCTATGGGATCAAGCAAGCCTCTCGTAGCTGGAACATCAGGTTTGACGAAACCATAAAGAGTTATGATTTTGTGTAGAATCCTGATGAACCTTCTGTATACAAGAAGCTTAGTGGGAGCGCCATTGTGCTCATCGTGCTTTACGTAGATGACATCCTTATCATTGGGAATGATACATGGATGATGAACAGTGTAAAGATTTGGTTGTCCTATACCTTTGAGATGAAAGATCTTGGAGAAGCCTCTTACATCTTAGGCCTGAAGTTGTTCAGAAATCGAGAAAAGAGGATTTTGGGATTGTCACAACATGGATACATTACGAAGATTCTTGAACGATTTCGTATGGATAGTTCTAAATAAGGATTCCTACCCTTAAGACATGGTATCCACCTGTCTAAAGGAATGACTCCTCAAACTGTTGAGGAAAAGAAGGCCATGGCTGGATGTCCTTATGCATCAGCTGTAGGAAGCTTAATGTATGCCATGATGTGTACTAGGCCAGATATCTGCCATGCAGTGGGAGTGGTAAGTCATTACCAATCCTGCTATGGA
The DNA here is from genome assembly GCA_037367405.1 of Ottelia alismoides. Lineage (NCBI taxonomy): Eukaryota > Viridiplantae > Streptophyta > Magnoliopsida > Alismatales > Hydrocharitaceae > Ottelia > Ottelia alismoides. Next base: position 152,895 of record JAZKJV010005767.1, read on the forward strand.
GAACAACACTGGAATGCAGTAAAGAATATATTCAAATATCTAAGACGGACGCAAGATTACATCTTGGTCTATGGAGATGGTGATCTCCAAGTCTTGGGATATATAGATTCTGACTTCCAATTGGATGTAGATGATCGAAAGTCGACATCAGGATTTGTGTTCTTGTTGAATGGTGGTGCTGTGAGCTGGAGAAGTAAGAAGCAGGACACTACTGCAGATTCAACAACAAAAGCCGAATACATTGCCACATAGGATGCTGCAAAGGAGGCGATGTGGTTGCGCAAGTTCGTCCTGGAGCTTGGCGTAGTTTCCTCTGATACTCCCACCCCGTTACTCTGCGATAACATGGGAGCCATTGCCCAGGCAAAGGAACTCATATGGCATCAGAAGAGGAAGCACGTGGAAAGGAAATATCAAATCATACGGGAGATACAAAAGCGTGGTGACATCATCATCACCAAGGTGGCCTCTACCAACAACGTTGTTGATCCTCTTCCCAAACCTCTGACACAAAAGGTTTTCGACCAACATGTAATGAGTATGGGTTGAAGGATTGTACCTGAATGGTTCTAAGGGCTAGTGGAAGATTGTTAGCAATGTGAGCCCCGGGCGAACCATTCCTACAATAAATGTTATTGTAATAAATAAATTATCAATGAAAGTTATTGATTATTTTCACTCCCTTTCTGAGATTGAATGAATGAATGCACTATAAGGTCCCTCTGTACAATAAGGGCTATGTACCATGGCCAACTTGATGATCATACAGCTGTTGATTTATTGAATGAATCATAGAGGCTGATGCTTGGATGAATATCTAAGGAGTTAGATAGAGGACTCATCAAGCATCGTCAAATGATTGTTAAGTGATGATATCCAGCCTGAGTAGGAGATAGCAATCCTTTCTCAAATGGCTAAAATCTGACTGACCTCTTGATGCAGGTCCTCTGCATGGGAATAGTGATTCGGAGGTGTCAGGTTAGTTGAGTCAATGAGTTGACTTAACAAGATCGAGATAACCAAAGACCTATGTTGAATACTGTCACAGCATAGGCATGCATCCTCTGATCAGAGACAAATGTGTTGCTATATGTCTGAGTGTGTACATTTGGCAGACCAATAGGTTGATGACCTAACCGATGTCTATACACCGACGAGCTGGTGTGCATGTAAGGACATATGAGTAATACGATCTCTCAAATGGATCTTATAGGTTCACTTATGAACCTAGAGACATGAGCTCACTCATGAGGTGTTGGTACTGATCAAATTCCATGCATGGTCGTCATGCTTTGGAAGCATGACATGAATTTGAAGGTAAGATATATGCTTTGTGAAAGCATATGATCTACACCAAATCCCAGTGACCAAGATTGAGAAACTTAATGATCAAACCCTGAAAATGACAGTGAAAAAGTGATCTTTATCTTCAGAATGATCATAGGTCTTCTAGTATGCAGGATATACAGGTAGTGGGAATACCTGAGGGTTATGTGATCATAAACGATTGTATAACCATGACGCTTCCATTCCGAGGGAGTGACGAAACAGGTTTGGATTTTAGTGACTCCTCTCATTAGAGAAGTGACCTAATCTTAGTCCATGAACTGGACATTGATCTGAATGAGATTCAGATGCAATGAGAAGATTAGGTCTATGGTCTTGATTTGATCAAGCATCAGTGGGAGGTCCATAGGATCTGGATTTGAGATATGATCTCAACATCCAAGTCACTATACGTGGAACAATACAATCGCCCTGTCCTTATCTCCAAGTATCTGCGTAGAAATAACTTTATTCTTGAAGGGTTCAAGAATAATTCCATAGATCTAAGCAATGAAGAAACAATGATTAAATGTGATTTAATCATCTTGATGTGTGTAGAATTTATCCAATATATTTAAATGTGATTTAATTATTATGGATAAGAATAATGTGGATAGAGATATCCAATTATTCATAATATATTATAAATGTGATTTATAATGTATTAGAGAGAGCTAATCATAATTTATATTTGTTGATTAATTATTATGTGTATTGGATACACATTGTGTAATTAGTTGATCATGTAAATTGTATGTTGTTTTGGGTTGTGAATATGATTCACAATTTTCCAATGGTAAGGTTGCAATATTTTCAAAATTAATTGTGAATTATTTTTGAAGAATATATCACAATAAAATTATTGGAAATAAATAATGAGAGATTTCCATGGAGATATGCAATCTCATGAAATCTCATGAGATTGCCTCCATTGGGAAACAAGTGGGCGGCACCCATGTCCTATTTGGAATGCGTGGCCGTCCACCATGTATATACATGGGAGATGTAATCTCCATGTATACTCTCTCCTTATTTGTTAGTGTAATTTAGGATTGATTTATATTTGATTTGTCAAATATATTTTAATCTAAATTAGATCATAATTTGTTGGTTTCACCAACAACAATCTTGATCATTGGATTAGACATAAAGCAATCTCATCCATTGATTTTATATGTCTCATGGATTGAGATCCATGGTTCCCGAAATCCTATAAATAGAGAGGCATACCATGCTTTCTAGGGCTATGCAATATTGGAGCAAAACTCTCTCTCTCTCTCTTCTTCTCACACCAACCCGCTCTCCCTCTTGTTGATGGTCGTCTACCAAACTCTAGAGGAGATTGTCGTCGACACTTTCGCCACCACGCCGCCGCTTCGACGTTCTTCAGTTCTCCGTCTTCTTGGAGTACTATGCTCACGAAGGAGATGTTTGATCTCGTACGACGAGATCAGGAGCAACCGTGATTGGATCATCTTGTTGGATTGCGAGGACTACGCGGTTCATCCCCGCGCTTACAAGCAATCTCTCCGACGATCGGACTTGAGACGGGAGGTCTCTTCTCTTAGAGACTCGATCAACCACGCTTCAAGAGGTATTCCTTTATACTTGTTGTGGTTATAGATGAAACGATCCGAGAATTTTGCTTGGATCATGTGGTTTCATCGCTTGAAAAATTTTAATTTCCGTTGCACAGAACAACTAGTACGATGAGTCGTTCTGCATCGTATCTGATACGACGATCACGCTTCTGTGATGCGCTTGAGGATAATAAATATCCGTCACCAAGTACATAATGGTTAATTCCCCTAAGAGGCAAGCCAGACACGCCGCTCTAGTATTGCTCTCTCCCTCCCATTCCAAACTATATGACAACCGAGTTGCTTCTATTATTGTTGAGTCCCGATATATTGTTGAAGATATATATTAGTTGCCTAGCCTTTTTGTCCATCTCTTCCGTGCCCCTTAAGAATATCACACTATCATCTGCGTATTGCAACAACAGAACCAAGATGCACCTGCCCGAAAACCTTCGCACCAACTACCTTCAACAGATCTCCTGAACGTGACCGCTAAAGCATCCGCTATTAAAACGAAGAGCATCGGCGCAAGCGAGCAACCTTGTCTTACGCCCCTCTACAACTGGAAGAAACCCCCTTCAGGCCTTCCATTCACTAAAATCGTGACAGCAGAGGTCATGACGCACCTCTTCATCCACGAGATCCAAAGGTCGGAAAAACCGACATCGAAGAGACGCCCATAAAAACCTCCAATCCACGCAGTCATAAGCTTTCTCAAAATCAATCTTCCAAAGTAAGGCATCTTTTCCTTCCCCATCGCCATTGTAAACAGATCTCTGAAGCCATAACTAGTCCGTCCACCATCTGTTGACCAGGGATAAAATCAGCCTGATTTTATAGGATTATTGTATCAAGCACCCGCTTCATCCGGTTAGCAACCATCTTAGCAACAATAAGATGAATTGCATTGGATAACGCAATTGGTCTATAGTCCTCCACTCTTATTGGTGAATCCTTCTTAGGAAGGAGGAAGATCAGTGCCCGATTAATCTTTTTAAAGCCCTTGTTGCTAGTTCTAAACTCGTTAAGCACTTCCAACACGTCTTCCTTCAGCAGGCCCCAAAACTACTTGTAGAAGCAAACAGGGAAACCATCTGGACCCAGGGCGCCATCTGAGTTCAACCCCAAAACTGCCTTTCTTACCTCTTCTTCTTCAAACTCTGACTCCAGACTCTGTGCCTGCACCTCTGAAAGAGACTCCACCCCTGCCCCACACCACCCCCACCTAGCTCCTTGCCCCCTTCTCGACATCCTTACAAAATGATCCCTGAGAGCGCGCAGTAACAAAGCATCCCCTGCCATTCTCACTCCCCCCACCTCGAGGGACTGAATGAAGTTCCTTCTTCTTCTACCTAATGCCATTGAATGGAAGAACCTTGTGTTTGCATCCCCTTCCTGCAGCCATTTTTGCCTAGATCTCTGTTTTCACTCCACTCCCCTTCATGTCCTCCTGAAGTATAATATCAAGAAACCTCGCCCGCTCCTCCACCTCCTCCTGCTCGAGGCACCTCACGTCGTCCAAGTTATCCAATCTGATCACCCCTGTTGGGACACGTGCTGACGTTCCCTCCTTTGCTCTCTCACCCTACGACCAAAATTAAGGAGGAACTCCTTTAGTAGCTTCAATTTAGTAGCCAGACACATCACTGCCGAACCTTTCACCTGCCAATCATTCCAACGTGCTTCTACCTCCTCCTGAATCCAACTTCTAATAGCGAAGTTCGTTCAAATCTGAACAAAGATCTAGGTCGATTTTCCTCCTCAGAAGACCAAATCAGCGGTGTGTGATCCGAGTGAGCACGCGGCAACACTCGCGCCCGAGATAAGGGGAAAAACTCCACCCCATGAGGGGAGAGGAGGAATGTGTCCAGTCGTGACCTGGACCTCGTGTTTCGTCATGTGTAAGCACAACCAGCAGCATCAACTACCGTGAGACCAAGGGCATGAATCTGGTTTCAGAAGTCTTCAGAGCCCGCATCTGTCCCTCCTCCCTGTCTTGGCTTGTCCTCCGGGAATAGAGTCAGACTTAGATCTCCTCCAATAAGCCAAATACCAACATCTCTATCCGCGCGAACCCCCGACAGGTCCGCAGCCAAAGATACCGGACCTAGAGGCGTGGGCCCGTAAATATTGGTCACCGTAAAAATTACCCCATCCAACCTTCTCTTTAGATGCACCGATAGGGAATACACATATCTACACTCTGACAACTTATCAAATCCATCACGCTTCCATCCAGACAGGAGGCTACCGGCCACTCCGTGAGCTTCCACCTCTGCAAAGTCATAAAAGGAGTCGCCTCCCAGATCCCGCCAACCTGTCCCCTTAGACCTCGAACACTTTGTTTCTTGAATTAATACTACATCTACATGAGCCTACAACATCAACTTCTTCAAACCTAGTCATTTCTCAGGGTGTCCCAACCCTCATACATTCCAAGATAGTATCTTCATATATAAATCGTTTTTAACTTCCCTCGGGGCGGTACCACGCCCAGGCTTTCTGCGAACCCCCTATCCAGCAAAGTGAAGTAGCTTGATCTCCCGATTGGAAAGCTCAGCTCGAACTTCCCCCTTCTGTGTCGACTGCATCTTGACTCCCGAATGTTGATTAGCCCGCACCATGAAAAATCCTGCCTTCTTATTACTAACCCGCTTCTTCTTCTTGTCATTCCAAGCAAAAGGCTGCTTTCTCCCTATCCAATCTTTTATCTCTTCACTCTGTTGCTTCTCCTCCCGCTCCTTTACCAACCTACCATGGTCACCCTCACTAGCCAAATCCCTCCTGTTAGTCAACATTGATGACCCCTTCTCTGCTGGATCCAAAGGACCCCCTGGTGATCATCGCCCCCTCGCTCCCCGGAGTTCAAGACAGCCTCCACTGACGTCGACGATCCAGACCTGGACCCATCTTCCGTCGCCCCTCGAGAGATCCGTTCCCTCGATTTCTCCGCTTCGGACTCCAGTGATGGGTCAGCCTCCACCCCTACGCCCCCCAACTTGCGCGAACCCATGAAAGAGTCGGCCTCTCGAGTGCTCCGCATTAGTGAACTGCCTGAGATCCACCACTAAGTTGATACCTTCGCATGAACCTTTCTCTCCTCCGAGTTCATGTTCAGCCTCCTGTAAGATTGCAGAACCATGCTGACCCTTTTCTAGAGAGCAAGGAGCAAGTAGCGAGCCTGTCACCCGCTCGGCCTGGATGTGATGTATCGTTGGGACCTCTTTATTCAATCGGGTTGGGCTCTTACTCCACCCGGTCCTATTGGATTCCAAATATTGTATGGAGTTACGTAATCGGCTCCTCGGTTCTAGTGTCCTGAAATTAATAACGCCCCTTCTGCAATTCTCCACGATCTCCGCGACAGCCCTTGGAAGACGAACGACCACGCATCTTCCGGGAACGTTCATAACGGCCCCTGCGTCCACCGGAGCCAATGCGCCCTTCGGAGCCACCGCACCCTTCGGGGCCACCCCGCTTGCGACCTTCCGGTCCGGGACCGACGCAACATGGAACCTCCTCCAAACCCCTTCACCCCTCATGTTGTCGTCTGACGAGATCTCTAAGCACAACGATGTCCCTCCGCATTCACGTACCACCTGTCCAACATAACCGGGTGTAGACGACGGACCCACAACATGGGGTCTATGTCCTCACCCAGGGAGCATCCAGAGGTGGCCATGCCCTCCACTACCGCTATGCTGGCCATTGGCCACCGCAACCGCTGTAGATTTCGCAGTGATATCACAATAATTTGTAGCAGAGATATATATGCATTAGTGAATTAGTATATCAAAAGAATAATATCACCAGATTTTTACCTACCAAAAATGTTCTACCTAATGTAGGAATAACAAGAAGACCTGGAGGTGATTGAATGTTTCTTCTTGATGGCTTTTGCTAGCAAAGATATCTTCAGAACTATACTCTCAGAAATATCGAACAACTCAAAGAATATTAGAGAGAATGGGAGACAAATCTCTTGGAATATTTTCCTTCATTTATATAGAGTTAGAGTGAATTGTGTGTCCTCCAATCTTGGTTATGGATATGGATGTTAAAAACAAATTTAGAAAGAATTAACATGATTTGTAACACAAGATTGATCATGTAGAAGCAGTAATTGGTCATCTTATTCAAGGTAACTGATCATTAGAGAGCATTTGGGGGTCCTAGATTCAAAATATGATCGACAATGAAAATAAGGTGGTCAATTACTGCTAATAAATAAGGTCAAACTGATAATCGATCTAGTATCAATCAATGCATAAGTATGGTCGATTATATGAGATTTCTTCAGTTGTTTTGATTTGGAAAGTTATGACAATACAACTTTAGGATTACAACGTTGTCAAGTGCAACATAAAATACAAGAATACAACTTTGATTTAACAACATAACTTTGAGTTTGCAATCTCAACAATTTATAGTATGCAATTCTTAATTGTTGAAATATCCTTAGATTATGTAAACAGTTGTACGACTGAGTGATTGTGATATGTGTGTGTCATTTTTAAAATAAACTTAGAGATAAACAAAGAACTAGCAGATTCATGGGTCGAGTATGCTAACCACTATCAAAGAGCCCTCATATAAGGATTTTGCAGGAGCGGATTGAATGAGAGGTTCAATACGTGCCCATATTCTCTATCTTTGGAAAGATGAACATCATTGGGTCTATAACCCTATACTAGGCTGATGTGGTGAGAGGACGATCTCGCAGTGTCCCTTGTATTCTCTTCAGCTCTACAACATTGTTTTGCTGCTTGCTTGTATTCTTCCTAGGATCCCAGACCGTAGCTCTACTTAGAATAGGCTCAGAAAGACATAACTAGTAAGCCCTAATCCCTGCTTGAGCTCGACCTCCTACTCAAAGACCTCCAATAAGGGATCGACGGGGTGTCTACTCGCCTAATCTTGAGGGAGGGAGTAGGCTTGTTGGCTCTTCTCTCCGTCCTCCAGTGAGATAGAGAAGGACCAAGATCGTGCTCGCTAGCTCCTGAATTGGAATTAATGGGGCGAGATGTAGGGGTCGGGTCTGGAGAAGTAGCTGCCTTATTAATGTATATTCGAGGATCAATTATGAAAATTTGATTCACGCAATTTTTTGATGAGTTTGATCCATATAATTTCAATTTTGTATCGATCCTCCATGGAAATTGATCCAAGTCGATTTGACAGTTAGGATTAGACTCTAATCACATTGGTGGCATCCACCTCTCTATACAAGATAAGGTCGATGAACATCATTGGGTCTAGAAACCCACATACCCCTCTCCATCTCCAATGGTGTAAAAACCCCAAACAAAGGTCCCATATCGTGGAAAGTAAAAATTTCCGGGTGGGATAAATAGTGAGGAGCTTACTACCGAACAACCCGGCTTAAGCATTTTGGGGGTGGTTAATCGGGTCCGTATGGGCCTGATCCCAAGAGGTTGTTAGGGCCAGTAATGCTCCGTTAACGGACCGGGGACCTAAGCCCGGGACGTTACAAATGGTATCAGAGCCGAACGCCCTCTGACAGTAGAAAGGGCTACCCGAGAGGTGGAGCCGCCCCTACAAGAGGTTGGAGGAAATGGCTACCCGGAGCGTGCAGCCGCCACTGTCACTGGGAAGAAGTGATGAGCCAAGTCGCAACGAGGACGTTGCGAATATAAGTGAGGGAGGTTGTAAAAACCCCAAACAAAGGTCCCATACCGTGGAAAACAAAAATTTCCGAGTGGGATAAATAGTGAGGAGCTTATTACCGAACAACCCGGCTTAAGCATTTTGGGGGTGGTTAATCGGGTCCGTATAGGCCCGATCCCAAGAAGTTCTTAGGGCCAGTAATGCTCCGTTAACGGACCGAGGACCTAATCCCGGGACGTTACAAATGGTAACTGTCCAAAGTCTTGAAGGAGAGGACTGTGGGCTCATGTTTCAAGTGCACAATGGAGAAAGGACTTCGTGTGTTGATGTACGTGATTGCAACATGAAAAAGATTTCACAAGGATTTACTTGTGTTTGTAAAGAGAAGAAGAAACGATTAGTGGCATGGGAAGATATTTTTAATAGGATTTCGTATGTTTCCTTTATGTCATTTTCCATGACATGTGGGATATAACCTCCATTATTAATCAAATATTCTTGGGATACAAATATGGTCAAAATCTTGTGGTCAATAATTACCCGACCATTTTGACATGTTGGATGATTGCATCTCTATTATATTGAACAATAAGTCACGGATTCAATTAATTTTGTCTTTAATCTTCATGTAACCTAATATACCAAATGAAGCCTAATGGTGATGGAACTTTTGTGGATTAGAATAAGGATTTTTTTTTCACGTGTGCCCTTCTTAACTTCTACAATATCAGTTATACTCCTCCCTTTTGTGTAATATCAATTATGCCCCTGTCTTCTTACAAAAGTCACAGTTCTGTCCTTTTATAATATCGGTTAAGGCCCTACTTTACCTTAACGAAAGGGTAGAATTATGAATTTCATATGAAGTCAAGGGCACAACCATTATTACAAAAGAAGGTGTAACTGATATTGCAGAAGTTAAGAATGGCACAAGTGATAAAAACACTTGACTTAGAATAATGTCATTTTATCTTCTCATCTATATTGTTGGATTGTTTTTATCACAAATTAAAAAAGATGCAAGTTGATGAACATAGTCGTTTCTAACTCACACATCCGGTCAATTAACTTCAATTGAAATAAAGGCTAACAAAAATGCATTTTATGGTTCTAAATTTGTTTTGCCTTCATGTGTAAGGGGATGCTCTACAGTCTACCGTCATGGTGTTTATGTTCTTGTTATTCATTGTTTTCCATAAGTCTTGCGAGAAACGCAAATCCTATAATTTAGATCTATGGAAGTGAATATATAGATGATCTAAACATAGAATCCCAGTATTTATAGCGAAGTGATTAAGAGATCCTTATGTGTTTAACAATCGTGTTGAGTTTCCAAGGACTTCCAATGCCTTGGAATTTTCTTTCCTTGTCTTCGAAGAGTTGTAGAAGGCCTCTCCTTGCTTCTATGGTTGCTAAGGGACACAAATACGAGAACGAGTCTCTCTAACCTAAATGGAACATTTAAAAATGAAAAGCTAATGGTTTTTTATCATGTGTCCTTCTTAACTTCTGCAATATCAGTTATGTCTATCCTTTTTTGTAATATCAGTTGTGCCTCTGACTTCTTACAAAATTAATAGTTCTATCCCTCCGTTACTGTAACATACATGCACATTACAAGGAAAACAAGTTGTGCCTACAGAACTATGTCCACAGTAGTGGGATTTGGGGCCACGGAATTGGGCTCTGGCCACAAGACGTCGTGGCCAGTAGCTGTAGCTACAAGTCTTGTCGCGAGAGTTCTTTAGCTATGAATATGTCGTGGCCACTACACGTGACCACAGAACTTTTCATGGCCACAACTCTTGTATGTAGACTTTTGCCATGGATTGTAGCTACGAGAAACTAGTGACCACGGAATTATCATGGCCACAAGTTTCTGTAGCCACATTCCGTGACCACAACTCATTCTTCTTATAGTGGCATAACTGATATTACGAAAGGTCAGAACTGTGAATTTTGCATGAAGTCAGGGATACAACTGGCATTACAAAAAAGAGGGGCAAAACTGATATTGCAGAGGTTGAGAATGTAATAAGTGATAAAAATCTAAAATTAATTGAAGAGAAATGTGGCGTTAGTTTCCAATGGTGTTTTTCTTAATCACAAGTTGCCATCTCTTCTTTTCTTTTCAAGTCCAAATTGCAACAATAATAGCCTTTGGTGGCATTTAAATTCAAGACCTATTCCCAATCCAATGTGCTAGCCAACTCCTCCTAATTTTTATAATTCAAAGCCATCTACTCTGTTTAATTTACAAGGATTTATCTTTTCTCAATTGATAGGTGAGATGAGTCGAGTCAGTCTCCCTAACAAATCAACTTAGTACAACTAAGATGGTCGAAATCGCTTGGATCCAAGTTAAGTTAATGACTAAAAGGTTTAAATAATCTCATATATGTTATACTTATTGCAATTCCATCTTTCTAGGTTTTTTTTATCACAGTTTGTTTTCCATTTTCTTTGGTATGTTTATTCAATATACATTGCGTATATTATTTAATGTTTTAAGATTTATATAATACTTAGTCTTTTAGAGTCATTTTTGAGCAAATACTTAATAATACGGGGTTTGTATCCTTGAGCAAAGCTATGTCTAATTCTGCAATTTGACAAGATGAACTCGACACTCATCGACATTCTATATGTTCGTTCACATCCCATCCATCAAAGATCTGGCAGACTTTCTTCGAGTTGTATTAGTAGGAAGTAAAGTTTATAAGAGGTTGTTTACGTATTTATTCGACTATATTTGGTATGGCCATAAGAAGAACATATCAAATGTTAGATGTGCATACTAGATCTTGAAATCTTGCATTTGGTTGAATGCTTAAAGAAGGTTTAAGCTCTCCAAAACTTTTGAAAGTATGAAGGATCATCTTGAGTGTAAATTTTCTATAATGAGAAAATAACATACTCGTTACCTAAAAATATTATTGAGTTGAAGTGAACTTAAACTTTAGGAAGCATCAATCTCTATCAAACATCACTACAAAGATTGTCGCATTGAGCATCACGCATGAAAGCAACGACAAAAAATGACGATAACGCGGAAAATCCTTATATATGGGGTAAATATATTGGTTGACTCTCATGATCCACCAAAAAAATATTCATTACATATAATGCATCAGCACTTCTATTGTCTTTTGAACTACATCTCACTCCTCTTTATTTGCAAGCTATAAGAATTTTAAAAGATTTCAACTCACATAAAACTACAATCTTGCAATTCTCACCTAATCTTTACAAGCTATATAAGAGTAAGCATTCTTTATATTTGGAATAAAGTGATGCAAAAAAGATTCGTTGCGCTTTCCTCATCTAATCTTGCCATTTAAATTTGAGAGAGTGACGAAATGATATTTTTTACCCAACTTTATTATTGATATCTTTCGAATAGAGTATGTGGCATCTTTATCTAAACTGGGCATGTTGCATATTAAACTAAAACTGGATTCCTAACTATCACTCTCAGCTCACGCTTTCCTACGTGTGCATGCAAATAAGATACGATTTTTATTACTTGTGTCCTTATTAATTTATGCAATATCAATGTTATCCCTTCCTTTTTTTAATATCGGTTCTACCCCTCACTTCTTACAAAATTCACAAATATACCCTTTTGTAATATCAATCATACCCTTTTGTAATATCAATCATGTTCCTATGTTACTTTAACAGAAGGATGTAACTGCGAATTTTGTATGTTGTCAGAAGCACAATTGATATCGCAAAAAAAGGAAGAGGCATAATTGATATTACAGAAGTTAAGATAAGCACATGTGATAAAAACCTAATAAAATATGTAAATAAACTTAACTTGTTCGATTGGATTTGGTTCACCCAACCTCTATATATGTGTGAGATGGAGCATTAAAACTCAACAACAAAATGCGTCCATAATGGTGCATTTTCTGAAATCTATCACTATATGATTACAACAATAAAACAGTCTTCTGCCAACTAAGTTACAATGATTGAAACTCTCTATTAATACTGCAAGAAAAAGTAGAAATGGTGAGCATGTCTGCATGAGGGATGGGCGAGAACACGTGTTCACCCATCAGTTGGCGATGAATGGGTGAATACACGTGCTCGATCCTTGACTTGCCAGTTAAAATTTAGGTCAATTTTAACATTGCGCCTTTTTGAATTTGCAGGCGAGTATTCGACTAACATCCGTACTCGCTTGGAATGCTCTCCCATTTGAAAACTATAAGCGACGTCCAGTGGATCATTATGAAATCTAAGCGAGCACTCGGCCAACAGTGAGAGAGAAATTAATGTGCTCGCCAATGTTTGTTAATATAACTACAACAAACCCCTTCTCTACAATCTACCCGTGACCCCAATCTCAAACCCACCTTCAGCGAACCTTGCTCCTCCCACCTTGCCTTTGGCGGCCACCATTTGGGTTATTCAAGCACGCAAAGATCATCCCTAAGGTATTTCCCTTGATCCTTTCTCTTTTTTTATCATTTCGTTCCCTATCATTCATGTTTGATGTTCAGGTTTTTATAATGATGATAGATTATTCATTGTATATATGAAGTTTTGATTGTGTGGCATGTTGTGTATGCTACATATGTTTCAATTAGTTTTTATTTGTTGTCAGATACGATGATTGTTGTGTAATAGAGATGGAATTCCATATGCACGCTAGGTGTATGATGAAATGCCACAACTAGTAACTTGTCTAAATGATAGCATTATACTCGATTACATCATACTCCATGCACTTTTATTCATGCTAGCATTACTTGATGATGACTTATAATTGGAGCAATGTATATTATAAGTCATGTATCGATATCATTACAAAATGAATTTTGAATTAAGATGTAACCATCTTTTGTGAGTTATGAAAATACCATGATTCCATTACACAATAGACTTGCATAAGCCTAAGTGTAACATAAAATAATAACCGCCTAGTGTGATAATTGGTTAATTTTTATAATTGGTAATGTCTAGAGTTGGCCTAGGTGTATAATTTATGAGTTAAACCATAAAATAGATACCATTAATAATAGTTAATATGTGATAATTGATTCATGGAAATATAATTATATTAGAAATCTAATTCAATAACTTATTTAATAATTTTTAGTTAATAATGCATGATTTTATTTTAACTAATTGTTTAAATACAAATAAATTATAATAATGACAAAATTTAAATTTAAATTAGTTTATGTAAATTTTAAATATTTTTATTGTATTAATTAAACTTATAGTAAAACCATAAAATTGTGAGTTGTATATTGCATGTATATGTGAGTATGGGTTAATGTTTATTAGTGGGGGATAATTACAAGTAGATTTTCTTCTTTTATATTAATAATTTTAAATTAAAATTAATTTTTAAAATTTAATTTAAATGGATGGATATTATTCCATTAATTTAAAGTAGAAGAAAAACATTAATTATTAAAATGACAAGATTTTTATTTGATAATATGGGTTAATGTTTATTATTGAGGGATAATATACAAGTGGATTTTCTTCCAATATAATAAAAGTTTTTTTATTAATAAAAATAGTTTTTAAAAGTTAAGTTAAACATATGGATATTATTCTGTTAATTAAAATTACAAGACTACTTTTAATTTATAAAATGACTAAAAACTTTTATTTGATAACAATCTATTATAATTTTTAAAATAGGGATAAAAATTACAAATAAAATACCTTTAAAACCTCATACTGTATTCAACTGAGGCAATGTGCCTCTTATTTTTTGTAGTCGGAAAGCCCTCCTGTGATGAATCATTTATCGCATTAAAGATTAGCTAATGTGGATTAATATGCCACATTAGTTTGTAGTTTGGTAGTTAGTATGATAAAAATATTAGATGACTATGAAATCACACAAAACGTTACATACACAGTGTGTCCCTCCACATCGGGTGGTGTGTGGCCTGCACAACGGGAGGCATGTAAAACACATTGGAAGCTTTTATTACTTCCAACATGTTATATTTTTATTTTTTTTCACAAAATTATTGGGCTCACTTTGGGATGAGATATCCCGATCCAATGGTTGTGGATTTTGATTTGTACAGGTGGAAGATATTTTTGTTAGTACATTCCCAATAAATTAAATACTTTATTAGGCACAATTGTAGGATCACTTAGATCTATATCTCAATCATAAACATTCCAAATCTATGTAAATGCCCGGTTAACATAAATGCATATATTATAATGGTATCTTGACGTCCTCATATGTAGTACGTGCATATGAGTGATGCAATGTATCCGTGTAATATTACATTTATGTTATATTTCTCTAGTTTGGTGGTCACGGACTAGGAGAGTCTTTAAGGATTCGAAAATTGAATTAAGATCATCATCGCTACATGTATGTTAGTGTTTATATCTGAGCTCGTTTTCGATAATATAACCATGTTCCTCTTCGATATACCAAATTAATCTTAATACACCAGTAATTGCTATATTGATAATAATTTAAATGATATTAAGCCTAATTTATGAGGTATATTGAAGGAGTATGTGGTTATGTTACCGAAATTTACTCAGATAAAAATCTAACATGCAAGTAATGACGGTAGTATAAATTCAGTTTTTGAGTCTTAAAAGATGGGCGCAAGACTTAGTATGAATAAAAAAGTTCTTCTCCTATCTCCTAACTTCTAAAATCTATTTTTCATTATTAGAATGATGAGAAATAGGGAGTGGATGTGTAAATGCGTTTAAGAAGCTTATTGGAGTCATTTCAACGAGGTATAGAGGAGTTTGTGGCATTTTCTTATGTCAACAGTTCTACGATTGTTGATTTAGATGACATAATTATTTATCCATATCTCAAGTGTCATTTACTTAAGAAGAAGGTTAAAGATGAAGTTCAATTACACCTCTAAAGACATGAATTCGTGGAGGGATCTATACGTAGTGGAGACATGGTGAAATAATCTCTCCTCCAGTGAATGAAACAAACTACCTCCCTGAAAGTAATTCATTTGTTGAAATGGTGACGGATGTCGTAGGATCTGATTTTATGGATGAACTATTTGATAATGAAGAACCACCTTGAGAGCCTGAAGAATTTTATGAGCTTTTGAAAAAGCCAGAAGAACCATTATGGTCAAGTTGTAAGATATACTCAGAGTTTGGGTCTTAGCACATCACGAAAGCGTGAAGATCACATCTAATACAATCTAGGTCAACTAGTCATACTAGTTGCATGGGGCAATGGAATTTAAAAAATTTAAATAGATGAAACCACATGATATGAGAAAACTTATCAAATCATTTCATCAATATCACAAATGAGTCAAAGGAATACCTTTTGAAGCGTCATTGTGATCACTAATCTCTAAAGTAAGAGATTATCCTACCTCAAGTCTGATCTGATGTATAAGCACTTGTTGACGCATAGATGACAAGCGGAGCTCCTACAATCCAAATTGATGATTTGAGCATGGAATATCCTAATTTCATCGTAGAAAATCGACATCCTTCTTCACGAGCAAGATGCACCAAAGAAGGAGGAGATCCACGAGTAATTGATCTGGTAAAGTAACAACATGACTATGACGGTGAGGCTCTCTAGGTCAACATGTGGAGAGACACAATATTAAGAGAGAGAGAGAGAGAGACTAGGCCTGTAGAGAATAGAGAGAGAAAGAACCTTGTTGATGTTTACTTGATGTAGTGTGGTGTTGTGTAAAAAAAGGCAAGTTCTACCCTTTCTTTTACACTAAATTGGATGGTGGAGATGTACTACTAATTGAGAGGGAGAGAGAGAGAGACTAGGCCTGTAGAGAATAGAGATAAAAAGAACCTTGTTGTTGTTTACTTGATGTAGTGTGATAGTGTGTAAAAAAAGGCTAGATCTACCCTTTCTTTTACACTAAATTGGATGGTGGAGATGCACTCCTAATTCAAATCAATAGTTGGGATTTTATTGCAAATAATTTGCAACAACAATTAATTAATTCAAAAAGGAAATAAATAAATTGAATTATTCTTCAACAAATTTATTCTCAATTAAATCAATAATTGTCATAAATGAAATAGGGATAGAGAGCCTCCTTCCATCTAAGAGGAAAGGAGATAGCCTCCTTCTACTTAAAGCATGGTGAACGACCACCCTTGATTCGAGAGAGAAAATATCTCCCCAATCCTAATTTAATCTTATTATATTAAGTCTTAATCCATGAAATTTTTTGTCAAAAAATATCATCAAATAATTATTGAAAATTATGTGTTGCAATTACAAACAAAACCATTGATAATTATGAATCAAATTCAACCACCCAATCAAATGTAAATTACATTTACAATTAATTGTATAATGTGAATCTAATCCACATCAAATTTTAATTTATAAACCCTATTAACATTAACTCTCTCTAATATATTTAAAAACATATTTATAATATTTATTATTATTATGGATAGTAATATCTACATTAACGATTTCTTTGATTATTAAATTATATTTAATTATCTTTGATAACTCATCTCATGCGTCCAAATAATAGGGATCATATTCACATTATTTATGATAATAAATTGTCCATTTTCCATTACACGGACACATTATCTACAATTGAATTATTCTTGAACTATTTCAAGATTGTGCGTTCTCTATGAATACTTGGAGATAAGGACAGTGCAGCTGTACATTCCATGTACAATGATCTGGATTGAGATCATATCTCAAATCCAGATCTCGGCAATCTCTCACAGATGTTTGATTAAATAAAAACATAAATCTAATTTTCTTATTGCATCTGAATTATATTCAGATCATTGTCTAACATTTGGACTAAGATTAGTTTACTGATCTATTGAGAGGAATCTCTAAAATCCAAACATTTTTCATAACTACCTCGGAATGGAATTGTCATGGTTATACAATCGTTTACGATCACATCACCATCGATATTCATAATACCCATACATTATGCATAGTGGAAGACATAGATTAAATCTGAAGTATTAGATAATATTTGAATTGTCTTCTTCAGGATTTTATCATTAAGTTCCTCATCAGATCATTGGGAGTTGGTATTGATCACATATCTTTCAAAAGCATATATCACACATGTAATTCTGTCAATCTTCCAAATCGAGATGACCGTACATATAATTTGATCACAATATCTTATGAGTGAGATCGTGTCTTCCGATTCAGTAATGAATGATCCCTTTGAGAGATTGTATTGCTCATATGCCTTTGTACGCATACCAGCTCATCGGTGTATAGACCTTGATTAGTCATCGACCTATCAATATGCAAAATGTTCATATTCATACATATATTAAACCATCTATCTCTGATCAAAGGATGTGTGCATATATCATGATAGTATATGACATAGGTATTAGTTATCTCGATCTCGCTAAGTCAACACTTTGACCTAACTTATTTAACACCTATGAATCTCTATTCCATTACAGAGGACTTGTATCAAGAGGTTAGTTAGATATCATACTTTAGAAAAGAATTATCATCTTCTTCTCAGGCTGGAGATCATTTCTTAACAATCATTTGACTGAACTTGATGAGCCATCAATCTTAATTCTTTAGATGTCATCCAAGCACTAGCCTCTATAATTCAACATTTAAATCAGTAGCTATATGATCTTTAAGATGGACATGGTACATAACCCTAATTGTACGGGAGGACTTATTAAGCAAATTATTTATTTTTTATTTCTAATTTGGGAGTGATTTGTAATAATATTTATTGCATAATGGCTTGGCATTGGCTCGCATGTCTAACAATCTCTAACTAGCATAAAAAGCAATTAATGAGCTAATCTTTAAACACACACTCATAATCTTGAGTTATTTAAAAAATGGCTTGGTAATCTGACCAGTCAATCTGTTCCCAAGAAAGTACGTCAAGCTCTTTTACGATACTTGCATGTCTCTTAGTAACAGTGCTCACATCCAATGCAAATGTTGCATCTTATGCAACAAATACTCAATCTTGTTAAAGCAGTTAGTGTCTTTCACACTACAAATTAATAATCATTATAACTAATAAGAAGTTTCTATTATCCTTATCAGAATACCCTTATTCCTAAAGATTTCTATCTCCATAGACTGAGACATAATCTTAAGTCTTGCAAGGTATCTGTAGGCAAGACCTTACATATCACTATCTATACAGTCTTAGGTTCTTAAAGATAAGACTTAGAGATCAATAACTCAAAAGTCCTGTCATTTTTGAAGGTATTGTCATTACTACAATTAAGTGTTTTATAATAGTACTTTACTACTCCCACTACATGGTAGATGTCTGGTTTTTTGTATACATCTAGCATGCACAAGGATTCCTATAACTGATGCACAAGGGCAAGTAGCTTTAGTATCCACATCATCAAATACTTAAAAATGTTATCCCCTTAGATTGGTCAGTACCATATCTTAAGGTAATGAAGCCTTCCTTGAGTTTTTTGAAAAATAGAATATGTCCGAGATGTACCACAAACGTGACGATCATTATGCCATCTTCTCTTTGTTTATGATCAACTTTAGAATTAAGATATAAGAGGTATCCTTGAGATCTTTCACTCAAGATATGGAACAACCATATTTATAGAACACGTATTATCATCATCCTTACCATTTCAAATGATTAGGATTTTATCTACATTTAGCATGATGAACATAATGGCACTCCCATTAAACTTCGTACGGTTCATCATGATTCTCTATGAAATTGTAACGTTTATAACTTTAACAAATCTAATGTTCCGACTATAAGAATCTTATCTGAGCCCTTAGATCGAGTTCTTCAGGTTGCAGACCTTGTTTTCCTCAACTATGAAGCCTTGATACTACTTCATATGAATATCCTCGTTGAGGTATTCATGGAAGAATGCAATCTTAGCTTTCATCTTGCATATGCCATAGTCAAGTTGTGTAGCCACAATTAGCAGTATTCTGATAGGTTTAAGCATGGTCTCTTGAAAGCAAGTCTCATCGCAAGCGATGTCTTCCTTCTATGTGTAGCTCTTGGCTACGAGTCGTGCTTTAAAGTCTCTACTTTATCATCGTGTTCTCTGTTTTTCTTAAAGATCCATTTACAGCCAATGGGTTTGAACCCTATAGGTGGATCTTCAAGATCCCATACACAACAATTGTGTATGAAATCTATCTTAGACTTTATTGCATTCATTAATCTTTCCATGTAATGATTTTCAGAAGCTTCATCATATGAAATTCGATCATTATCAGATTTCTCTAACACATGGAATCCATACCTTCTAAGTGGTCTTACCACCCTCAAACTGATTTAAAGAGGTATGAATGTTTCATCTTCAATTATCCTTTTAGTTTTCAGTTTTAGGAGCTTCATTATCTTCTTAAGATTCAATGAGTACTTTTACTTCGTTCTTATCTTGATTCTTAGGGAAGTTATAATCATATCCTTAGAGATGAAATCTTTTAAGAATCACAAGGTCATAAAGTATGTATCAAATAACATCCTTTATATTCCTAATGAAGTAGTACTTTTAGGTGTTAGATTCAAGCTTACTTGCATCTATGTTATGGTCATAGACCAAGCAACCATAAATCCTCAAATGTGCAACTCTAAGCTTGGTTCCAAACCATAGCTTATGAGGTGTTTTGAATTCATATTTGCATGGAGTCTTATACATTGCGGTCTCTACTACATATACAAGGGTACCAATAGGTAATTATGCTTAGATTCAACATTTATCAAGTCATGTCAGACATGATTCAATTGTATCGCCCTACAACCCTATTGAGTTGAGGTGTATTATGAGGGTGATATAGAAACAACATTCCTTTCTCTATAAGTTATTCTTTAGAAATTATCTGATAAGGACTGTCTACCTAGGTTAGATAAAATCCTTTTCATCTTCCTTCTAACTTTGTTTCTCAATCAAAGTTGTGAAATCTTTGAACATCTCAAAGGTTTCTAATGTGAAAGGAAGAAATCTCAAACCACAATACTCATCGATGAATATCAAGTATCATTAATTTTAATTATAGTATAGAGGGTCCACATACATCAAACGTATCATGTTTTGAATAACTTGACATGTTACACCATTCCCAGAGAAGGGTGAATCATACATTTTAACTTTGAATACAATATTCACAAGTATTCAAGATTTGAACATTCAGACAATCTAAAGTTTCATCCCGTATTAGTCCATTAATCTTATCTATAGACATATGTCCAAGGCTTGGTGCAAGATCATTGTCGAATGATCTTTATCCTCCTATTCTTTTAATTCTTAATTTGCACAATTAGAAATATTAATGAACTATTTATTAGTATTCTAATTGAGTCCTCTAGATGTTAAATTACTATATGAAATATATCCATCAGAACTCTTTATGATTAATTTATTCTAGAGTATATGTTTATTTCCAACAAATTTAGAAATAAACAATGAATGGATTCTAATATCTAGGTCATAGATACATTCTCTAAGACTAAGAGCTCTCCCATTGAAAATATGTAGTCTATCTATCTAATGGAGATTGTTGCAAAAATTGCAACTCTCATATGGATGACTATCAAACCTTAAGATCAAATTTTCTCGTCTTCTAAAACATATGTAACCAATTGCAAGTGTTACTAAATTAATGAGATATAGTCATCAAACTTCAATCTTATCTAATAAGTAAGTCAATTTCAATGATGACATGTAGATATAGATTATGTCGATGTATTATCTGATTCCTTGTCTAAGGATTATGGATAGTCCTAATAGTCATACTATCAATATATCAACTTGTTGTAATATTGGAATTCATCCAACTCTTTGGATGTCATATACATGGAAGTCATAGAAGTACGATGTACGCTCAAATCTTTGACCTTTCTTCTTACCTGGGTCTGACCCGTCCACTGTGCCTCCTTAATCTATAAACAACATTTGCTTAAGATAAAAGGATGTCTTAAATTGAACATGTCCTCAAGGGACTTCAATACAGGAGCATTTCAAAATTTATATTTTGTTCATCATATTCATAAAATATGAATTATGAGGCTTTAATAAATACTTGAGTAGAGATAGCAGAATTATAACATCCATCATATCCATTCTCTTTTTAACTCAAAAGGACTTTGGTGTAGGTAGGTACTCAAACATTTTGAGTACATTATCTCTTACCGAGTCACCATTCTGCATAATGCAGAAAACCATGTCATTGATGATTAAATATTGACATCACATATGTTTTCCAAAGCATCTTCAGTTTTATTAGGATTTTGACAATTACGATCATCATTGATATGATACTTCCAAAGCACATTTGATGAGAGCTCAAGACTGTGGAGATACACAAACCATATGTTGTTGTACTATTGTCTATTTAATTGTCATTTCTCATTATTATGAGAAAACTTGCACATTACAACCACCTACATCTTGATCATGGATCCAATCCATGCTATTATATTGGTTTGGATTGAGTATAGTTTTGAATGCGTTCAGTGAAGGTTATATAAAATAAGATAATTTGCATAAATAAATATAACTTTGATTAAGGATTTTATATCGAAGTTGTCTTGTCTTTTAAACTCTGAATATTCATTCCCTTATTTACTTTCAAAGCAAGAGATATACTTACCATTGTATCTCTAACAATATCTGGGATATCTTTTCTTCCTTTGTTACATCCCAATTATATGAGAACTTGTAACTCTGATAAGCAGTAAATTATTATGCCTTACAAGTCCACCTTGCATTTTCCAATTTGATCTTTAACACCTAGACCCACCACCCCTAAGGGTGATGTTGACCCTTCATTAATTGAATAACAGGAATAGCACTTGCTATGCACAATCCAATGCTGACCCAATTATATGAGGATCTCTATTGAGGTCGCTACGCATATGACCTTACTCTTTCGAGAAGCAAAGAGCCCGATCTATGCGCCCTTGTATGTAGGAGTTGTCTCTTCAAACAAGTGTCTCTAGCATACAATCCATGGTGACAAAACCCTTCGCCTTCACGGGAGACCATGGATGTCATTTTATGATCCTCCATATCCCATTCAAATTTTAATTAATCATTGTGAATAATATTCATAAAATTAATTCTTCCAAGGGAATTACAACTCTCTTTAAAATAAATTGTTTGTTTTAATTGGATTGAATAATTTAATTACAATAAATCAATTATCAAATCAACAACCAAGAAACATTTAGGATTTTTCTTGATATTACCATGTCATTACGTATTATTCACAAATTTTAGTAATTATAATACAATTTGATTTACTCATATCACCCAACCATCGAGATGGATCAAGTCATGTCAAACATACAATGTTAACAGGGAGTGCTTCCACTCCAAATGCTATGGAGGGTGTCAATTAAGTAACCCATTAGTATGATCATGGCATAGACACTGTCACCATAATTACTCAAGAACAACAATCATTATATCAATGTACTTGTGGTTTTATCGATCATTCCTTTGATGATCGTCATTATGCTATATAGTAATCTCTCAGAAATCTTAGGCATCATTGAGATCCTAAATTTCTGGTTATATCAAGCAAACATGTTAATTTTGCATGTAAAAGTTGTCCTACAACTATTGTAGGATAAACTGGATTTTTGTCATGAAACATCCATTCAATGGTGATTGATGTTTAATCAAATATTTACAAAATAAATATTAAACATCAAATAATCATGAAATTTCATAATTTCATGGTTTATATTGAATGATCTAAAAAAGTAATCTTGATGATCCAATCATCATTCGACCCACCTTCACTAAATATGGAATATCCAGGGCAAACAAAGTCAGAATCGTGTGGAATAAAATAATGTGATTTTCTAGTCTAATACTCTATACAATTGAAGTATTTATTTCATGTTTCAATATGGAAAAATGTTAACCAAAAGATATTTTGTTATGAATCCATTAATACATGCAAAAACATTATTGTTGCGGGAACTTTTCGAATTTTAATTTATACACCTTTGGTGCCAACAATTGGCTACTATTTCGGATGATATATTTAGAAATTCAAAATATATTCTATTACAAAAAATCATCCAAACAATGCATAAACAATGACTTTTCTTTTTAGCTAAAACTAATTCGCAACATGCATCAAATGTAAAAAAAACAGGTCCCATGCTTCTAATATAAAAAAAACCTCATTCACCTAGGGTTTTGTATCACATATATAACCTTTGACCAAGTCTCTGATATCACTTGAAGGCTAGGTTTTGGGTATTAACGCTTCACAGAAGCGTGAAGATCGCATCTAATGCGATCTAGGTCAACTAGTCATACTAGTTGCATGGGGCAGTGGAATTTCAAAATTTTAAATAGATCAAACAAAATGATATGAGAACATTGTTCAAATCATTTCATAAAGATCACAAATGCGTCAAACGAATATCTCTTGAAGCATGATTGTGATAGGTAATCTCTAAAAATAGATATTCTCCTATCTCAAGTCTGACCTGGCGTAGAAGCACTTGTGGGTACGTAGATGACACATATAGCTCCCACTATCCGAGTTGATGGTCCGAGTGTGGAGTCTCCTAATTTCATCATACAAAATTTATGTCCTTCCTCATGAGCAAGATGCATCGAAGAAGGCAGAGATCCACGAGCAGTCGATCCGGCAATGCTATGGCATGACGATGATGACGCGACTCTCTAGGTCAACATGTGGATGGCCACAATATTGAGAGAGAGAATAGATGTGTAGAGAATAGAGAGATATAGCCTTTTTACTCTTTAATTGATGTAGTATTGTGTTGTGTAAAAAGAAAAGCCTAGATCTACCCTTTCTTTTATACTAAATTGGATGGTGGAGATGCACTCCTAATTCAAATTAATGTTGGGATTAATTAATTCAAAAATAAATAAACAAGTTGAATTATTATTCAATAAATTTATTCTCGATTAGATAAATAATTATCATCAATGAAATAGTACTAGAATTCATCCTTCTATGTAAGAAGAAAGGGCGTAGCCTCCTTCCCCTTAAAGCATCGTGGACGGCGACCCTTGATTGGAGAGAGAAAATCTCTCACCAATCCTAATGTAATCTTATTACAATAAGTCTTAACCATGGAATTTTTTGTCAACAAAATATCACCAATACTTATTGCAAATTATTTGACGATTGCAAACAAAATTATTGATAATTATGGATCAAATTTAACTACCCAATAAAATGTAAAATTACATTTACAACTAATTTGTATAATGTGAATCTAATTCACTACAACATTGAAAGTGTAAATCCTATTTATCATTAACTCTCTCTAATATATTATAAATCACATTTATAATATTTATGATTATTATAGATTGTAATATCCACATTAATCAATCTTTGATAACTAAATTATATGTAATTATCTTAGATAACTCTTCTCATGTATTCAAATAATATGAATCGTATTAACCTTATTTATGATAATTAAATCATATTATTTAACTTAAAATATTTTCATGTGTCCAAATATGAATCATATTCATATTATTCATGACAATTAAATCACATTTAATTATCCACTTTCCATTGCTTAGATAGATTATCAACAATTGAATTATTCTTGACCTCTTTTAAGAATAATGTTCTTTATCCATGGATACTTGGAGATAATTACATGAAGATTGTACATTCCATGAATAGTGACTTGGATTGACATCATATCTGAAATGCATATCTTAGAAACCTCTTATAGATGTTTGATTGAATTAAATATAAATCTAATTTTCTTATTGCATCTGAATCATATTCAGATCAATTTCCAACATTTGGACTAAGATTATAGTACCGATCAATTGAGAGGAGTCACTAAAATCCAAACATATTTTATTACTCCCTCGGAATGGAAGTGTCATAGTTATACAATCATTTACGACCACACCACCTTCTAATATTCCTAATACATATACATCATGCATACTAGAAGACCTATATTAACTCAAACTATTAGATTATATTTGAACTATCTTCTTCAGGGTTTTATCATTAAGTTTCTCATTATATCATTTGGAGTTAGCATTGATCACATACTTTCCAAAAGTATATATCATACCTATAAATTATGTCAAGCTTCCAAAATGAGATGACCATATATGGAATTTGATCCATATATCTTATGAGTGAGCTCGTGTCATATGATTCGGTGATGAACCTATATGATCCTTCCGATAGATTGTATTACTCATATGCCCTCGTATGCACATTAGCTCACCAGTTTATAGACCTTGATTAGGTCATCAACCTATCAATCTAACAAATATACATACTCATACATATAGTGACACATTTGCCTCTGGTCAGAGGATGTATGCTTATGTCATGACAGTATATGACATGGGTCTTGGTTATCTCGATCTCGATAAGTCAACTATTTAACCTAACTTATCTAACACCTCTGAATCTCTATTCCTATGTAGAGGACCTACATCAAGATGTCGGTTAGATATCATCCTCTAGATAAGAATTAGAATCTTCTTCTCAGGCTACAGATCTTTTCTTAACAATAATTCAACAGTATTTGATGAATCCTCAATCTTAACTTTTTAGATGTCATCCAAGCACCAACCTCTATGATTTAACATTTGAATGAATCGATGTATGATTATTAAGATGTCTATGGTACATAACCTAATTGTACAGAGGGACCTATTAAGCAAATTAGTTATTCTTTATTTTAGACTAGTAAATTATTTGCAATAACATTTATTGCATATGGCTCACCGTGGGTTCACATGTCCAACATAAACTCTAAATAGTTTTAGAACTTTTGTCTATGAAATTGGAATACAATATGACAGACGTGAATTTTGATGCATTGTTGGTTATTTTGAAAAAAAATGTTGCTTGAAGATCATGAGTTACCTATCAATTATTATAAATTCAAAAAAAATGACGAGTAAGATGGGTTTAGTAGAGGTGAAAATCAATTGTTATACAAATCATCAAATTTTATATTATGGTGAAAACGAGAATTTAACATATTGTCTAGAATGTAACAAGCCGAAATATAAGGATTTGGGTAAATGTGGAATTAGAGTTAGACGGTAATTTTTATGTTACTCTCACTAACACCTCAACTAAGGAGATTGTATTATTGTAGATAAATGACAAAGGAGATGCTGTGGCATGCAGATCATACTCAACAAGAGTATATGAAACATCTATCATATTCATAGAGTTGGAAAATATTAGTGGTTGTTTTTGCATCATTTGTTATGGAGAAAATGAAATGTATTATCAGTTTTTGTACAGATGGATTCAAACCATACGGTAGAAGGAAAGATTACTCTTGTCATCCAGTAATGGCAACTCCTTATAATCTACCTCTGTGGTTGTGTAATAAGTGATAATTTATGTTCTTATCACTCTTAGTTTATGTACATACTCATACTGGAAAATATATTGATGTATATTTATGTCCTTATAATCTACCTCTGTGGTAGAGTAATAAACAATAATTTATGTTCTTATCACTCTTAGTACCTGGACCTACTCATCCTGGAAAATATATTGATGGGTATTTATGTCCTCTTATTGATGACTTGAAAATTTTATAGATACGCGAAGTTCATACATATGACGCCAATAAATATTAGACATTTAATATGAAAATGGTATTATTGCGGATGATAAATGACTTTCCAGCATATGAAATGTTGTCTGGATGGAGTACTCATGGACGAAAGAGTTGTCCTTATTGTATGGAGAGTACAAAATCTTTTGAACTTCATCATGGTAAGAAACCTTACTTTTTTTATTTTCGTAGGTGTTTTCTTCCGAAAGAGCATCCATATAGAAGACAAAAACAAGTATTTTAAAGTAATACTATCGAATTATCTGATCCTCCAATAATGAAGTCTTTTGACATGTTATTATTAGAGCTCGAAGAATTTGAAAATTCTACCCTTGGTACCGACGAGCATACTAAACAATTATCAGGTTTCGGTGAAACTCATTATCGAATAAAGAAGAGTATTTTTTGGAAGTTACCTTATTGGAGTACGCTACTGATTCATTGTATGTTCGATGTTATGCATATCGAAAAAAAATTTAGTAATAAATTTTATACAATTTTGAATGTTATCGAACGTACAAATTATTCAATTAAATCTTGCCATGCTTTAAAAATACTATGTAATCACGGGGTTGTATATTAAAGAGTATGATAATGGAATAATTGAGTTTTCAAAAGTAAACTATACGTTAGATAAAGAACAAGTGAAAAATATATGTGAATGGGCCAGTCATTTAAAGTTTCCAGGTGATTACACATCCAATATTTCAAATCGGATCGATTTCAAGAAATTCCGTTTTAAAAGAATGAAGAATCACAACTGACATGTCTTTATGGAGTGACTTTTGCCAATAGCGTTCAGAGGATTGTTATCAAAAAATATTGTGGATGTTCTATGAGATGTTAGTAGATTTTTCCATATTATATACTCCACAAGGCTTCACGTTGATGAGATGGGTTATCTTGAAAAGAATATTCCAGTTATAATGTATAATTTGAGGAAGATATTCCTGTCAGTATTTCTTGATTCAATGGAGCATCTTATGATTCATTTACCACATGAGGCTAAGGTTTGTGGATTGGTCTGATACAGATGGATGTATCCATTTGAAAGATAATGATATATTATATGTGATTTATTAATTTATTATATTTAATTAATAGATTGATGATTTGAGTTTATATGTGGCAATGTGTCATGTTTATATTCTTTTTGAAAGGTAAAGTATGAAATAAAAGTCGGATGGATGGTTCGATAAGTTCTCAATATATATGAAGAAATATCAACATTTTGTGTATGATATTTTCCTGATGAAGTGGAAACGATCCACAATAGACCAATGAGAAATGAAATAAGGCTTTCAGATGTAGATTATTACATAAGCGTATTTCGTCCATCAGGACAGCCAATAGGAAAAGGAAGAAAATATTTGATGTCAAAGAAAGCAAAAGAATCTACTGAGTTATATCTTTTAGACAATCGCGATGAAATAACAAAATATATCGAGTAAGTTAATATTTATCGTAAATTTTTATTTGAATTTTTAATGAAAAATTAGAATTCTTCATTAAATATTAAATAGGGAATTTAGAAAGAATATTGATGAGAAGAATCCGGCTTGGAATGATGGTCATATTGTTAACAATTATTAGCTTAAATTTTCCGAAGTGGTTTAAGAACAAGATTAAAGTTCTGTCAGATAATGACGAATGAATGAGGATGCTTAAACCTTTTCTAGAAGGTATGATATATTAGATCCTCTCATATAATTGTTGATGTATTAATGGTTATCATTTTTATATGATTACAGCAAGTAGAAAT
Source organism: Ottelia alismoides (assembly GCA_037367405.1). NCBI lineage: Eukaryota > Viridiplantae > Streptophyta > Magnoliopsida > Alismatales > Hydrocharitaceae > Ottelia > Ottelia alismoides. Next base: position 181,766 of record JAZKJV010005767.1, read on the forward strand.
CTAAGTACTCGAAATTATGAGGTAATGATCCGCGGATCTTGTTACTAAAAGGATAGTATCGACTATTATAAAATCTTAAAAGAAGTTTTGGAAGTCGAGTGCAATATTCTAGGTCTTAATCGAATCTATGCGATTAGTATTGATTTAAAAAAATAATGTGGTTGATGTGATCGTAAGGAAATATATACAAAGATATGAACCATGTGTATTAGCTACACAAGTGGACCAAGTATGCTATCTTCGTAAAGTTTTGTAAATAAGGAAAAATACCGAAATACGAATAAATTTGCGAAGTTACACAGGAAAGGAGGACAATAGTATGAATGAAGGCAAAGATGAGGCTTTCGTACCTCATCACGACCATAATAATATTACAGAAGTTATCCCCATTATTGATAATATTCTATTTGCAAAAAAATTCGTGTGAAATGTTGATCTAATTGAAGATGTAGAAGATATAAACAAAGATTCGTCTAATAGGATTGTATTGAGGACAATAATGATATTTCACAATATTTAAGCATTGAAGATTAAGGTACAAAGTTCAACAAAATATAAACCTAATTTTTTTATTTTTACTAAATTTCTTCCACGTTTTATATATACATGATTGATTTTGAACGTGGAGGTTCACATGGATATCAGTGATCTGGTCGCTCATCCTCGTCACAATCTCATTTACCTTCGACTCCGCCAACCTTTTTCGAGGCATGTTTCTGATGAGATACAACAACTCATGGAGTATAATTAGTCTTTTGGTGTTTCCCCACCTCCTACATATGGAGGTTTTTTCAGTGAGCCATATTCTTCACAAGTTCCCAAGCCCTATCCTATCCCGATTCCATCTCATTCTTCTATGAATTCAGCTTCTCCTTCAACAACACGTTAGAGCGAAGATGTGCTTTGATAAATATGTGATTCATCACTCTAAAAATTGAAATAGAGATTCGTTCACGAGTAATTAGTTGCATATCTCCATTTATTTTGCATTATTCTCATTCTTGCATTTAGAATTAATGTCTGCATTTTAACATCCATATTTGCATTAAATAAGAAGCCAAATTCACTTGTAAATATCAAATGTAGATTTACTATATTTCTCCTATTTTTATTTATTTTTCTATAACTCAGAATTACATAAAATCAACTTTATAGTGTATATATTACTAACACTAATAAATGAAAAATATAAAAAATATTAACTTGTAAAATCGACCAATAAAACCCAAACCCTAGTTCGAGACTGAGAGCTTTTAAATATAAATATCTTTCTGATACAGTCTCCTATGGATCCCTAGTCACTTTTTATTAATGTACATTCAATTAACTTCAAAACAAGATTAAATTCAAAAGAATCGAAGTTCGTATGTAAAACTTGGGTTTCGGGCCCCTTTATATATTTTGCATATTGATCAAACAACCCCTTATTTTATCTTTTATTTTCTTAATTATTAAAAATCTAAAAAATTAATTTAAGTTGAAAATATTTATTTCATATTTTATAAGGTTTTATTTCGATTTTTATCTAATTTAAAAATGCCAAAAAATCTATAAAAGATAAAAATGCATATTTTATACCTATAAGGTACCCAAAAAAAGTTTTTATACAGATGAGGTCTTTTGATTTTTGATCGTTCACAAAAGTTGTAGACCTCAATTAGTCGAGCAACTTCCATGTTGACTACTTTTTGATTTGACTCATATTATTATTATTATTATTTCTTTTTATTTTTATTTTGATTTAATTTTCGATTTTTTGGGACCGACACGTGGCAGCTCCTGGAACTACCATGTATCACCCCCATTTTTATTTATTTACTTTCATAATTTTATTTATTTTATCCATTTATTTATTTTATTTTTTTATTTATTTTAAATATTTTAATAATAACAATAATTTCTTTTATTTTTAATTTTATTATTTATTTTTTATTTTTACCCCCCGCCAAGTGGTCGTCCCCATGCGTGCCACGTGGCACCTCCAACCCCCTCCTTCTCCCTTTTATATGCCTAGTCGCGTGCCTAGCACGTGACCCACCCTCTTCCGCGCCTCTCGATAGGGCGCCATCACCCGCAGGACCTGCTTGCCCTGGGCCAAGCCACCTCCTCCATGCGCACGGAACCTGTCGCCCGCATCCGTAGCCCACATCATCCACACCCTCTCTCTCCTCACCCAATCGCTTCAACTAGCAACTGTCCTCCCAGCGCCTTGTGTGGGTGGTTGCACAACCCGCTCTTCCCCATGATATTGACCCCCATCCTCGCCCACATCTCCCACACACCTACGTCCCTCTACCTCGTCTCATCCAACTTCCCATAAAAGAGGTTGCTCTGCCTCCGTGCATAAACATCCGCCACTGACGCGAGCTAAGAGAGATGTGGAATAAGGTTCATCAGTGACAGAGAAGGCCATTCCATAGAGCGACGACATCTTTACCTCAGGTGAGATCCAAGGGCTTCTGCCCTTGCCGCAGTCACTTCCACTTACCCAAGATCGTCTTCCAGCCGAATGACTCGAGCAAGGACCCACCAGAGCTTGAGCTCCAGCACCCCAGGTGTACCTTCATCTCCTCGAAGTAGTTTTCTTTCTCTTCCTTCTTCTCTATTTCTTCCTCTTCTCTTATTCAAATCGCAAAAACCTTTGCATTTTCACGGATAAATCACACATTACAAATATAATGGTGTTTTTAATTGATTTTTTTGATGAACTTTCTTGAACCAATTAATTGAAAATTTACTACACCAAAACAAGTAAAGTAACTTCCCCTGTTTGTTTCTTTCCATTTTACGCCCTCTCTATCCTCCCTTCTTCTTCTTCTTCCTCTCTTCTTTCCTCACCCATTTCCTCTTCTCCATCACCTTTACACCCACCCTCAACTCAAATACACACACGACCAAAAGCTGATCCCCTCCTCGCCTCCTCTTCAACCAGTTGTGTTCCACTTTGCCACTTCTGCTTGTGTCATGTCAGCCACCTCCTGCAGCAGAGGGGCTCCTCCATCGGCCACGCCAACCATCCCCACTTCAGGTCCATGCCACAACCAGAGACTAGGGTTTTGCCTCTCCTTCTTTAGATCTACGGAGGAGCTTCCGTGTTAATCTTACTCAAGTACATCAGCCTCACCGTCGAAGGAGACTAAACCATCCAGCGTGGATCTCTCAACATCTTTGCCACAGCTACAATGACTTCATACCAGATCGGAGGTTGCCCGCATCAACACTTAGAGGAGTAGTATTGAACCTACAAGCAACAGTTGTCCCTTGCTGGCGCAGACTTTGAGTACAAAAGCAAAACGTCTCCATTCACCCGTGCCAACAATGCCTCGCTATGTCGTAGGCCTCCTATCGTGGGTCGCTTCCCTCCTGTGCCCGCACGTAGCCACTACACCGCTCAAGAGCACCACCGCTTGCTCTTGTCCCACTCCGTGGCATCGTTGACTAGCAGCACTCAAGCCAACTCCAACACCCATCGCACTTGCATGACACGTGCCTTGGTTGGTGAGGTGTGTTCACAATATCTTGGAATAGCGAGGACATGGGCGTAAAATACACCACGTTGCAGCCCTATCAAAACCCTTGATTCGCCATTCATTTCATCCACATCAAGAGCATGTGTGCATGTCACACGTACAGTTAGGAGGAATTGCAAATTACCCCCATGAGTTCTGGTAATTAAACAAGCGATGTAAGCATTATTTTCCATTTAATTTTATTTCTAAATTTGCAGTTAGACCCCTGTCTTTCTGTCTTTATTTAAAAAATCATTTCACATCATTTGTTTTCCAAAAACAACGTGATGTAGAGCAACTTATTTTCTTTCTAATGAATATTTATTATATTTTTGGGATCAGTGGATTATTTTTTATAATTAATTTGGTAAAAACTTACATAGTTTACCCATTTTATGCTATGAAATAGAAATTTAATTATTGTTGATCTGAAAATAACAAAAAATACATTATATAAAATTAGTTGTTTTCTATATTGTTCCTAAAATTATGTTATTTGCATGCATGGATTTCTCTAAATAAACCATTTTGTGATTGAACTAATTGATTCTTAGTAGACTTTAAACTCATTTTTAGGTTTGTAACTTTTCTGGATGGATCACCATTAGATACATATAGGATAATTTTATTCTCTGTAAATAATTAGGTTGCTTTTTATTAAAATTAATTTACTGCTAATCACATTCTTTGCATTATATAATTCATAGAAAATCTGTTTTGCCTTTTAAAATTCAAAAAATATAGTTGGTTAATTTCATAATTATTTATCTCATGTTCAAGTTTCATTAGGTTTGGAGTTCATTTGATCAAAATTTACATTTATCCCCAAAAATTTGCCAAATTTGCATTTCATCTATAAATTGCGTTTAAAAATACCAAAAAATGCCTCTCTGAAAACCTGATTGTAGATTGACTATAAAATCAACCTAAGGAAACAATGGCCTCCCTGAGTTCAATCCTAGGCTTGCACAAGTAAAAAAATTAACTGCTTGATTTAATTACATAATTAATTATTTTAGCGGTTTTTTATTAATTCTATTTTTTAGATCTTTTTCATTTTCTATTTTAAGAGTTTGTTTCTTAATTTTCAATGTTTTTGATCTTTTTGAGATATTTGATTTTTTGTTGTTTTGAATAGGTAAAGGGAGAGTGGAAGGATATACAAACTCTTGATCGGAGGGTAAGTGGTTAGTATGAGAGGACGGTAGAATGGAATCCAGCTGTATAGAATGTGTGTGTTTCCTTGTGTCCTCCAAGTTTTCAACATTGAATCTGCTGATTCCATTATCTACTTCCATACATGAGCTGGAATAAATTGAAATTAGTCAGTCGATGACATTTCTAAATTTATCCCCAATAAATTCATTTCTCTTCGCAATCCGAGAAATGTTATCCTCCAAAGATTCCTCATAACAAATCATGGAATCAGTCTGTTTCTCGGAGGATACTTCTGAGATCTTGAAGTCTCGTACTCAACATACCTAGACTCTATAATGTAATGCTGGGTCGAGTATGGACCATACGAATGATAGATATTGATTGGAGCCTCGAATAATGGAGTCAATGAACGGGGGGCTGGTAAATCTAGCTTATGAGTCCAAGCATGTATATGTGTAGGATTTCTGAATATGTGATATGGAGGCTGGTCAATGTGCGCTTGATTACTAGGATCAATCAAGTCAGGACGATCATTTGGTGCATGCATTTCCATTCAGCTTGTTCATTTGACCATGTTATACTTTAAGGTCAAGTCAGGACGTGTATATGAGAATTGTTGTCTGGTCCCAACTTGTCGCGAGAAAGAGGTATGTGGGGTTTGTAATTCTGTCATTTATTCGTCTCAGCTGTAGCTTGCTCTTCAGATGATTCTTGGATTCCATCAAGCCTCCGACTATAAGGTGAACAAACCCAGGGTGGAGGTGGATCTAGGGTATAAGGGGGTAGGGCAGGTGAGAAATGTGAAAAAGTGGGAAAGTCAATGGAAGGTCTGACTTCATAATCCGGTCAAGGTGGAACCGACCATGGGTAAGGTCTCCCATGGATGGTGGAGGATACATGGATGACAAATGAAGGTGAAGACGAACAGAATATGGTCGAGGAGGAGTGACCAGAGAGGTCAGGGTATGGGGACCAATATCCTGACATTTTGAAGAGGAATGGGTGAATGTAAGAAGATCGAGGTAGAAAATATGCAAGTACACAGAATAACACACGCAGATAAACACAAAACAAAAGCAATAGCAAACTCCAAATTCACCAACTCCAAACGTGAGGGTCGAAAAAATTCGATCGAATTATCTTGTCATTTTTAGTTGATGATTAATGTAAACTTTGAAAGAGTTAATGAGTTGTTATGTGTTTGTATTCATCTACAGATTGGCCCGATTCTTGTGACTAGTTACACACACTTTCAGCCAGTATGGGAGTAAGTACAAAACATAAAAATAAGGCTACCTGTTAGTTGAGGATGGAGCCTTACACAATGTCCTCCAAACCACCCACTCTGCTAAGGAAATCTGGACTATTTACCGTCTACCCTTATTTTCTCACTAAGAAGTAGCTAATTGTTTTTGGAGAACTAGTAGTCTATATGAAAATCCTGGCTTGGCTCTATACTAGTGTCGTCTCTCTCTCACTTGCAAGTAAATCCAAACAATGACGGGGTTGCTCTTCCGCAAAATAAGGGTTAATTTTAGTTAACTTGTTTGTCTAATTAAATTAACAGTCCTAATTTTAGAGATTAGTTATCCCAGTAATTAATGCACATAAGCAATCACGTCTACCGTCCAGTCCCAATTCCTTTATCCTAGGTTAGAAAAACTGATAGATGGAATCAGAAAAAGTCGATGCAATCGATAAAGCGATGACGAATGCTTGAGTAAGGATACTTGTAGTACCTCCATCTCTCAACATGAGGGATGCAATACATAATCGAAAATTTACACTATATGAAATACAAACGAGAAAACTATTCCTAGACAGGCAGTTCTATTAGCGAGTGATGAACAATAATTTGGACTAATATTTCTACAATGTAAGTGTGTCTCATTAAATGTGATGTATGATCATAAGAGTATGAGCACAATCAATAAAATAATCTAAGGAATCTCTCTAAGAGTCGCAAGTGCAGGTCCTAGTCTACGTCAATCAACCACATGACCATGAGGGATCCAATGTCTAGTCCTGATACACGCACGAGATTCCAAATGGAATCCACTAGAAATCAAGAAATTATTACAAATTATTTTTTTTTCAAAAAATGAAAACTAAAATCTCTCTTCTCAAATAAAATTTTCTTCTTGGTGTCTCAACAACCAACTCGCTCCACGAATCGCCGGCCTCTGATGCACTTCGAGATGCATTGATGTCAAGAAAGACACTCTAAGTCCATCGGACCCTTACACAAAAAGATAAATTTATGTCAGAGAAATAGACACAAAATAAAAAAAATGTTGAAAATAAATAGAGAAATATTCATAAGAAAAATTGGGGGTCAGATTACTCGAGGTGGAAAACCTAAAATCTAGATTTTCTAAAATTTAACCTAAGCCATGTCTACCCGGTAATAGCGCCCTTTGAAATTTCCAAATTTACCCTAGTTAATTTTGAGAAATTAACATTTAAATTTCGTTGCATTTGGGTAAGCCCTAAGGGAAGCACTCGATGAGGAATTGATTTATAAGCTTCTCTTAATAAAGACCATAGATCACTTCTCCGGCCTCAAATGATTTGTGATAAGTAAGTTGATGCCTATGAGGTTAGGCAATAAGAGAACAAGGACTGAGAAACATATAGTTTATATGACCACTTCCTTTGTGATGGGGCGAAAGATCAAAAGCCATAGAGTGAAGTGGTTTCCTGAAGTTGAATGTGAAATCAAAGATACTACCTTCACCCATGCTAGAATTTATGATGACTCATCGAAAAATATCTTCCCGACTGATGTGTTTGACAAGCTCAAACTCGGACCAATCGGAAAGTCGAGAGAGATCATTCATATGGTTGATCGATGTATAAAACAGTCGAGAGGAACCATTTCAGTCATCATTAATTTTCAAGGTGCTCTACTCCAGGTAGACTTCACGGTCATTGACATTGAGTACCGAGGAGAGTTTACCTATTCTCCGATTATTCTCGGAAGCCATTCTTAGCCTTGGATAAGGCGACTATAGATTGTGAGACTTGGGAGATTGATTTTATATCATTGAGAGCACTTCGACCTCATCCATTCTTTGACACACTCTACTCTAAGGTAACTGACAAAGTTGATGATAGTCGTGACCATTGAGAGGTAGATGAGCCCCACCTCTCTATTACACCTGAAATATCGGTTGTCGAGCCGACCACTGGATTAGAGACTCCCCACACATCCATGACTCATGATGTTTTCATCACTACCAATGTCAAGCCAACTGAGGACACCAACTCCTAGCCGAGACGTATGGTGACCATTCAGAAATTTTACAACCTATATGGTGAATCGTCTGATGAGGAACCCATGGTCAACGCCACACCACATCCCAGACCTTCAAAGCAGACAACGAGGATTGATTTATCCCCACCCAAAAACTTTGTTGCTCCTTTCTCTAGTCGGTTATCCATTGAGAGGGAGTCACGAATTGCTTCCTCGAGTTGTTCCCCCAAACCCCTCAAGGTGAGTAACTCTTCTCTCCTCCTCAATGCTTCAGGTTCTAGAAAATCGATTAAGAATGTTTTCCTTCAACATACCAGAGAAGGAATTTTCTGAGGAATCCTCATCAAGTTCAGATGAGATGGTTTATATGAATGAGCTCAATTTGGATGTTCTTAATCGATATCTGAACAAGCAGTCATGTGTCAACCCTCGTTGAAAGATCCCTTCACCTCACTATTTATCATCTGAGGATGATTCCGATAGTGATACACATGTATATTACCCACCCCCTTGCTCCCCAAGAAGGTTCGTCACAACCATCTTGATCCTTGTATATTCGCACTCCTCCTTGTATAGATTTTCTTTTATTTCCCTCCCTCCCCAGTGAATCGTACCGGTTGCCCTGGCTCCATATTGTTTCATTCTATGACTATACTAAGGATGACCAGATCCTAAGTATAGGAGGTATATTGACCCGAGTCTCTCCTTCTTTCATTCACCATTCTCTGTATATTCTCTAGATCTCATCAGTTCTCACGCTCACTCGAATCCTAGACTTAAGCTGACCAGACCTAAGTATAGGGGGGAATGATGCCCTCCATGTGTATATACTCATCCATTTCTCCTCTCGCCCTCGTCTGCTCCATGTTTTATCTTCTTCTACACTTAGGCTGAACAGAGCCTAAGTATAGGGGGTGGATCAACTTCTTTACTTTTTGTTATTTTATCTCTCCTATGCTTAGCTCGAGCTATGTCTTTTCCTTGCTTCTTGTACTCTGAGGACATTGCACATGTTAAGTATAGGGGGTGTGTGTATATATTACATATATACTTTACCCATAGCCCGTACTTTCACGTATTTCTGTATATATTATGTGATAATTATGGGGTGGGTAAAATAGAAAAGAAAAAAATCTTTGTAACATACACATTGTATAATTTGTTTAATAAGTGTGTCATTTTGTAAATTTCTTGTAAAATTTGTTGTAAAATAGGAAGTGTACCAAAAAAAGGCTCCTTATTTTTACTCTTACATATCATCCTTGCACTCACAAATAAAATTGTCTTGCACTTGATTCACCTACATTATATGTCATCTGCATTTCATTTGCATATCTTGCATATGCAAAGTGAAAAGTTAGTGGATTCTAAACCAAGTTATTAATAGAAGTTGAGGATGGATTTGATTTGACCTTAATCTACTTAATTTCAAAGCAACCTTATAGGAACCGGAGTTAAGATTTTTCAGGTTGAGTTATTTAATCCTTTGAGCCTACAAGTCTATATTCACATGTCATTTTGATTGGTCTAAGTATAATATATTGTACACACACATGATTTAGATAGTGACCTAACTTGGACAAGCACTATGCATGTAGCTCTTCATTGATGAGGGGCTGAGGAGGTTGAATCATTTGGCTTGAAGTAGCACACGGGTGGAAACACCTATGCTCCTCTAGGGAAGGTAGTGCATCTCAACCTAGTTTAGTGGCGACGATGTCTAAAGACGAGATGTTGTGGGTGAAGGATATTGAGAATCCTTAAGCGCATCACAGAAGCATGTTGATCGCATCGTATGCGATCGGGGCGACTAGTCGCACTAGTCGCTAGATGCGGCGGAAATTAAAATTTTTAATATAGTGATGAAACCACATGATCACGAGAACATTTCTCGGATTGTTTCATCAAACCACAAAGTATAAGGAATACCTCTTGGAGCGTGGTTGTAATCGTGAGATCCCAAACAAGAGATCCTCCTGTCTTAAGTCCGATATACGAAGGACGCACTTGCAGGTGTGATGATGAGACGCGAACCTCCTGCAATCCTCGATGAAGATCCAAGCAATTGAATCCCCTGATTTCGCCTCATCTGGAGGCTCAACCATCCAGGAACAACTGCTCCAGGTGGTCCTCGTCGCCAGAGCATCTCAGATGCTCTCGGCCTCATCGGAGCGTCCCAGGAGCTGCGGACCATCGTAGGTGATCTTTTCCCCATCTCAGCAGCTCCGGAGGAGCCCTCCACTGCGCGCATTGGGCCGGCGACCTGTTCTTCGAGAGTCCTCCAGCACCGTCCGATCACCTCCTTACTCCAGATCAGATCTTCACCATCTGTTTGCAAAGGGGTCGGGACCGTAGATCCATCTAAGGATCGAATCAGAGACGATCGTTCGCGATGGGTTACCCATGCATCTCAGCCATTGGATCTCCCCGTGGTGCTTCCTCGACCGTCGATCGTTAATAATAGGGGTAATTTCACTTAGGCCCCTCTCCTTTTGGCATTTCTAGTTTAGTCCTGTAAATATTTTTCGTAGTCATTTTTATTTTGGAAAATTTACACCCTGGACCCTATGTTTATTTTATTTGCATTTTAGTCCCTGCCAGTGTGAGACACATGCTTCGACACGTGTGTTGTTGGACATTTTGCATGTTTAGGGATGGGGTTTGTTTATGTTATGAAATGAAAGAATAGTTTTATATTTGCAGTTATACCCCTGTGCGTGAATTCATTTGGACATGTGCCGATTGTTTGCAAATTTTATACTTTACACCTTAAGATATTCGCACGTCTTACAGTTTAGCCCTCCGAACTATGTTTTCTTGCAAATAGGTCTCTGTGTGTTGTAGCTTTCTTATTAGTTGAATAAAATAGCAAATAAACTCCCAATCTAGTGAAATAGTTGAAAAAAAATTTCACAAAATTTTTGGGACATTTTTGTGGCCTTTTACTATTTTTAAAAATAAAAAACACGTATTTTTGTTACTGTTTGAAAAATAAATCCAAAGAAAAATATAAAAACTTTTCTAAAAATTCTAAAAAATAGGATTTGTTTGATTTACTGTGTTTAAGTTTCTGTCCAATTTTTGATTTATTTGGATTTGTAAAACCCATAAAAATTGAAAAACCCTAAAAATATTATAAAAATCATTAAAATTATATAAAATTCAAAAAATGCAAACTCTTTTTCTGTAGCTTAGTTTTTGTATATATTTTTATAAAAATTATCTCCAGATTTTTATAGGCCAATTATATATTTTTAATTGTCCTTTCAAGTCTGGTTGCACATTGATCCACTATTTTCCCCTTTCTTGATTTTTAGAAAATAAACTAAAAATTATAAAATTTCCATAAAATCACCAAAAACACTTAAAAATATAAAAAACACAAAAATAATTTTATTTCGATTTTCGAAGCATTTTTTAGTGTTTAAATAAATTGTTGTAGTTGCTCTTTTATACCTTTTTCTTATATTTTCTTATATAATTAAAAACACAAAAAAAATTAAAAACATTTAAAATCAACCAAAAATATTTTATTCATTTTTTTATCTTTTTGACTACTTCGTAGGCTCTTTTGAGCCAACCCGTGCTCCTTGAGTCCGACCCTGGTCGCTATACCAGGTTGATAAACTAGCGAGGACCGCAGTTTGATTTCATTGATTTATCTTTCGGTTTGGTGGTTCCTGATTTTTTTATTGACCGAATCTCTCTATTCGGGTCGCAAAGACACCGAACACTTTTACCTTGGCCCAATAGTGAGAGCTAGATTTTTTCCGGTCATCACAATCATAGGCTATTCAGAAAATAGCTAGGTAAGCTGATCAGTCACTCTGTTCCCAAGAGACTATGCCAAGTCCTTTTACGGCACTTACATATCCCCAGTAACAGTGCTCGCATCCAATGCGAATGTTGCATCTAATGCAATCAATACTCAATCTAATCAAAGCAGTTATAGTGTCCTTGACACTATTGCTCAATTATTATTATAACCAGTATTTCCATAATCCTTATCAGAATACCCTTATTCTGGGAGATCTCTATCTCCAAAGGTATTCGTAGTTAAGACCTTTTATATCTCTATCTATAAAGTCGTAAGCTATTGAAGATATGACTTTGAGATCACTATCTCAAAATATCTTGTCATCTATGAAGATTTTGTTATTACTGTAATCAAGTGTTCTATCTCCATAGTAGGATTAGTGACAGTTTACTACTTCCACTGCATGGCATACATCTGACTTTTGTACACATCTACTTTCAGCTTCTCATAACTGATGCACAAAAGGGCAACCAATTTTAGCATTCACTTCCTCAACTCTTTGAGGTGTTATTCCTTTAGATAGGTCAGTACCAAATCTTAAGGTAAGAAAGTCTTTCTTAGGAATTCCAGAAAATGGAACATGTCCAAGGTGTACTACAAATGTGATAGTCCCAATACCCTCTTTCTTTTTGCTTCTGAACACCTTTAGAACTAAGATTCAAGAGGCATCTTTGAGATTATATCTCAAGGTATGGAATAGCTAGATCATAAAATACTTATTATCATCCTTATATCATTCCAAATGATTAGGATATTATCTATATTTAGCATGATGAACACAATGACACTCCCACTAAGCTTCACATGATACATCAAGATTCTATTTGAAATCATAACATTTATAATTTTATCAAATCTTATGCTCCAACTACAAGAAGCTTATTTGAGTCCATAGATGGATTTCTTTTGCTTTCACACCTTACTTTCCCCAATCATGAAGCCATGGGGCTACTTCATGTGAACATCCTCAGAAAGGTATTCTTAGAGGAATGCAATCTTGACTTACATATTTCAAGACTCAATAATCAAGTTGTGTAGCTAAGGTTAACAATATTCTGATGATTTTAAGCATGGTTACCGAAGAGCAAGTCTCATCGCATGCAATGTCTTCTCTTCCGGTCTGTAGCTCATGGCTACGAACCGAGCTTTGAAGGTCTCTACTTTCTCATCAGGTTCCCTCTTTCACTTGAAGATTCATTTACACCTTAACGAGTCTTAGCCTTATAGGTTGATCCTCGAGGGTCCATATACAACACTTGTATACAAAGTCTACCTTAGAATTTATTGCTAATATCCATCTTTCCATGTCATGATCCTCAAGAGCTTCATCACATGAAGTCCGATCATTGTCAGACTTAACTGACACATGGAATACATCCTCAAACTCATTTGAAGAGGTATTTGTGCTTCATCTTTAATTGTCCTTTTAGTTTCTGATTTCAGGAGCCTCATTATCTTCTCAAGATCAAATGAGTTCCTACACTTCAATTTCATCTTGATTCTGAAGAGAGTCATCCTCTAAGGATCACATCTCAGAGATGAGATCTTTTAAGAATCTCAGGGTCATAAAGTAGGTATCTAATACCATCCTTTATTTTCCTAATGAAGTAGCACTCCCAAGTGCTAGAATCCAGCTTACATGCATGGAACCTTATTAAGGATATATATTGTAGTCTCTACTACACATATGTACCTGGAAACTAAGGGATAATTATGCTGAAATTCATCATTGATCAAATCATGTCACACATTATCCAATTGTATCTCCCTACAACTCCATTGAGTTTAGGTGTTTTAGGAGGATTGAGATAGAAATGATATTCATATCTTCATAAGGTATTCTTTGAATTCATATAATAGGTACTTGCTACCTTGGTTGGATCAAATTCAATTAATCTTCCTTCAAACTTTGGTTCTAAACCAAAATTGTGAAATCTTTGAACATTTCAAAGGTTTCTTAGCTGGAGAGAAGAAATCTCATATCATACATAATCATCAATAGATATCACATATCCATAATGTTTTCTATGATATAGATGATCTACATATATCAACATGTATGAGATCTTGAATACCTCGACATCTAATACCATTCCCAGAAAAGGGTGTATTGGATATTTTTACTTTGAATATTATATTCACAAGTATGTAAGATTTGAAAATTTAGACATTCTAAAGTTTCATATCTTACTAGTCTATTGATCTCATCAGCAGACATATGTCCAAAACTTGATGCCGAATCATTGTCAAATGATCTTCATCCTCCTATTAATCTTATAAAGGTTTAATTTTTAATATTAGAAATCTTAATGAACCATTCATTAATTTTCCAATATTGTGGAGTCCACTAGATGTTAGATTACTATCTGAAATATATCCATCATAATCCTTTATGACAGGTTTATTCCATAATTCATGTTTATTTCCAACACTTGGAAATAAAATATGAGTGTATTCTAATATCCATGTCATAGAGACATTTTCTAAGACTAAGGGCTCTCCCCCTGATAATATGAAGTCCATCTATCCAATAGATATTGTTGCAACAATTGCATAAATATCCATATAGATGACTATTAAACCTTAAGATCAAATGTCTAATCTTCTAAGATATATATGCGATCAATTGCAAGTGTCATTAGAAGATTGGGATACAATTATCAGACTTTATCTTATGAAATAAGTAAGTCAAAGTCAATGATTACGTGTAGACTATTCTCATGCTCTATCTAAGTCCTTCACTAAGGCTTTTAGACAGACTTGATAGTCATACTATCAACACATCAACTTATTACAGTATTTACATTCATCCAACTCTTTGGATGTCATATGGAAGTCACAGAAGTACAATCAATTCTTTGACTTTCCTTCTCACATGGGTCCGACCCATGCTTCCATTGTGTTCTCTTTATCTATAAACAACCATTATTCAAGACAAAGAATCTCTTATGTTGAATTCAAAAGATTTCAATACAAGAGGACTTCAACATTTATACATGCTTCATTAAATTCATACAAAATGATTATTATGAAGCTTCATGAATGACTTGAGTATTGATAGTAGAATGATGATACTCATCATATCTACATACATCTTAACTCTTAGAGACTTAGGTCCAAGTAGGTATTCAAACATTTTGAATACATCATCCCTTTCGAGCTACCATTCTTCATAATGCAGAGAACCATGTCATTCATGATTAAATGTATAGAGCACATATATGTATGCCAGAACATCTTCTTGGATTTTATAAGGATTATTTGACAATTACATCATCATCGACATGTCACTTCCAAAGTACACTCGAAGAAAGATCAAGACTATAGAGACATACAAACACTAAGGTGATGTCTGGTTGTCTTATTTAATTGTCACACCTCATTATGTTGAGGAAACTTGCACATTGCAACCACATACATTATGTGTCCAATTGCAAGCACAATATCTGGATCATGAGTCCAATCCATGATATTTTACTGGTTATCCTTGAGTATAATATTGAGTGTGTTTAATGAAGGATTATCTGAAATAAGAAATTTGCATAAGTGTATATATTTATATATACACATATTTTACTTTGATTTAGGAATTTTTATATCAAAGTTGTCTTGCCTTGTCAACAATGAAAGTTCATTCCCTTAATTACTTTCAATGTAAGAGATATTCTTACCATTATATCTCTAGCAAGATCTGGGATCTCCTTTCCTATCTTCATCACATCCCAATAATATGAGAACCTGCGACTCCGATAAAAAGAAGCGGGAACACATTCGCCTTGCAAGTTCAACTTGCATTTCCCGATTCGGTCTTAAATACCCGAGCCCACCACCCCTAAGGTGATGTTGACCCGTCATTAATTGAACCAACCGTCAACATGCTTGATACTCGCTATACGCAATCCAATATCGCCCCAATAATATGAGGACCCGATATTGGGGTCACTACGTATACGGCCTTACTCTTTCGAGAAGCAAAAAACCCGATCGAAATAAATCATATACAGGATCTGTCACTTCGGACAAGTGTCTCCTATATACAACATCTGGCGATGGAATCCTTTGCCTTGACGGGAGACCGGGGATGTCACTTATGCGATCCTCCACCTCATATTCAAATTTTAATAATTAATTATCGTGAATCATATTCACATAATTAATTCTTCCAAAGAAAATACATATCTATTCATAATAGAGTGTTTATTAGATATAATTAATTTAATCACATTAAATTAATCATCAATCCAATCATCAATCAAAAAACTTGATTATTACTTGAATAGTAGGTATAACCTCAAAGTACATATTATTCGAATTTTAATAATTAGAAAGATACACTTTGACTTCTCCGGCAATATCGAGTCCCTACTCATTGTCATGGCCAGTATTGACGAGAGTTGGATGGACCACATACGTTGCAAACCTGCAACCCAAATGCTCTCCGACTAGTCACCATATCCACCTCAGGAAAGGATAATGCCAGATAGATCATCATGTACTTTGAGATGCTTATCGATTTTTCAACTGAAATTATACCATATAATATAGATCAAAAGCAATTTTGATAATATTGTAAGGAGATTTGCTAAACAAATACCCAATCCTATTCAAGCAAGAGGGTTTTCATGTAAAAGTTGTCCTACAACTATTGTAGGATAAACTAAGGATTTTCATGAAATCAATGTTTGTTGATGAATTCATATCAACCAATGATCAAGATCAACTATCTTATCATTATGGTTAGGCAAATGTCATTCAATGAAATAATTATCTCTTTAAATATTTCACAAATATTTATCACTAATTATTTCAGAAAATTAACCATTAATTTTCATCATCATATTTGAATGACTTATCACAAGGTTCATGATCAAAAGATGTCAATTTCCAGCAGTGGCCCCCAATCACCAAAATTAATTTATATTGAACAATTTAAATCCAAAAATTGTAAAATCAGTTTCCTAAGATTGTCAATTTGATTTATTAAAGAACCAAATGATAATTCACGCATTTCGAGGTGTATCAAAACAGTAATTAACTCATTAATCACGTTTAGATCCGCCATTCCCGCAACAGTGAATACATGGTTATTCAAAGGGCCATATCTTGAGCAAATGAAATCCAAATTACATAAACTCAGATCCTATGGTTTCCTCATTTAATTGGAAACAAAATCCAATTGAAACTTTCTGTTTAAACAGTTTTGAACCGAAAAATTCAATTAAACAGAGGTGCGAAAATTGAAATGCGACAAAACTTTCGCGACCCTTTCAAACCCAAGTTGTCCTAGGTCTATGGATCATATCCAAAACCTTATTCAACCTTGCTCTGATACCACTCGAAGGATATTGAGTGTCCTTAAGCGCATCATGGAAGCGTTTTGATCGCATCGTATGCGATCGGGGCGACCAGTCGCACTAGTTGGTAGATGCCGTGGAAATTAAAATTTTTAATCTAGTGGTGAAACCACATGATCACGATAATATTTCTCGGATCGTTTCATCAAACCACAAATTATAAGGAATACCTCTTAGAACGTGGTTGTAATCGTGAGATCCCAAACAAGAGATCCTCCTGTCTTAAGTCCGATGTAA